>JASKMD010000008.1:20647592-20696215 GCA_030144725.1 Haematococcus lacustris | reverse complement strand
CGCTACAGTGATGCCAACCACTCATGTTGACATACAGGCCGGCGCAAGACATGGCGCTCAGCCTTACCACCACCTGCCAGCCCTGCTTGATACAGCCTTGCATGACCAGCCAGCCGCTACAGTGATGCCAACCACTCATGTTGACATACAGGCCGGCGCAAGACATGGCGCTCAGCCTTACCACCACCTGCCAGCCCTGCTTGATACAGCCTTGCATGACCAGCCAGCCGCTACAGTGATGCCAACCACTCATGTTGACATGCAGGCCGGCGCAAGACATGGCGCTCAGCCTTACCACCACCTGCCAGCCCTGCTATCTAAAGCCTTGCATGACCAGCCAGCCGCTATAGTGATGCCAACCACTCATGTTGACATGCACGCCGGCACAAGACATGGCGCCCAGGAGCAGCATTGTGATCAGCTCAGCACACTGTCAGGACCGGCCAAGTATACACCACATGCTGACCCGCTGACATGCTCCAGGTACCCCCATGCCTACACCAACGAGACAGAGGTTGAGCAGCCGTGTGCACAGCCCAGCATGCTGCCAGGACCAGCTGTGTATGCACCACACGCTGGCATGCCGCCCCGCTCCAGGTACCCCCATGCCCACACCAATGGAGCGGAGGATGAGAAGCCATGTGAGCAGCTACATGGCAGGCCGATACCCCATGGACCACCCATACATGACCTACATGTTGACGTGTTGCCTCTTGATATGAACAAAGTGGTGGGGGGCAAGGTGTGTCTCATTCACATTACCATAGCTCTCTTTAGCATGCTCGGGCTCCATCCCTTCCCAACGCACCCAGGTTACCACCCCCTCCCAATCCAAAGCGTGCTTGCTCAAACATATCAAGAGAGTGCGTAGGTGGAAGGGTGTCATTATTATGTCAGCCCTCCCCCTCTGCCCATACCTGGATGGCAGCGCCCCACGGCACAACGCTCTACTTTGTCTCCTTGTGTGCATGGACAATTGGACTACACATGGACACTTCACCCATAGTGGGCCAAGGGCCTCCCTTATCGTCCACCACTATAACACAACGTTGCATCGTTACACTATCTATAAGATAGGCATCACTAGCAAGCAGGGTGTGCACAATACCATGCTACCCTCAAGCTTGCTGGCTACGGCTACACAGTGGTTGGGCGTCATCACCACAGTTTACTCCACTATTGCCCTCATTTACATGGCCTGGCTACTGCTCGCCGCTGGGGATGTTGAAGTGAACCCCGGCCCAACCAACGAGCACTTCATGCAGGCCAGACATAGCTCCGCGTGCCAGGTTTATTCCTTGAACAATGCAGCGGGACATGAATGGGTCACCATGCAAGACATAGACTTCTTTTACGAGAACAGGCTCCTTCAGTTTACTGATCATTTTGAGCGCGGCGCATGGTTAATGGCAAGAGGTGTTGACGGCTACTCCGACGAAGTCATTGAGATGTACTTACGTATCCACTACGGCCTAGCAGTTCAGAGCATTGCCCAACTCAACCAACCCAGTGACTGGTCTACTGACAACCTGGGAAACCTCGCCGGCCAATACGGTACACACACCTTTTTGTGCAAAAAGCCAGGCCACAGCATGGCCATGAAGTGCATTAACGGCGCATGGAACCTACTGGACTCCATGGAAACAACACCGACGCCCCTCTCTCACATCCCTACTGCAACTATGCGGACTATGCATCAACTCTTTGTCATCACGCCCAACACCCGCTCACGGGAACAGATGCGCATGTGCGCTGAAAAGGACATCCATCACATCATCAGCCATGTAGAACAAACAGGACACGGGCACAACGCCACAACAGTCAACCCCGCTCACCCCACAGTCACGGCCCGTCACCTAGACCCCAGCTACATGGAAAGGCAACACGAAGAGTGTTGCCTCGTGCATGCCTTCAACATGGCCATGGGGAAAAAATGCATTGACTACCACGCAGTCATCAGCCACTGCAAGCAGCTAGCAGAGCACCTACAGCACTTAGCACAAGAAGCACGAGCTGCAGGGCACACAATCCAAACCATCAAAACTGACCATATATACCATGCGAAAGGCAAGTTCTCATTGGACACACTGAATCACTACCTTCATCGCAAACACCATGAGATGCACACGTACCTGCATCCAGCCTCAACCTACCTACCCACCCAGAGTATCACCCCTGAGACGATCACTAACGCTATAACAAGCACCGGCGCAACACACACTGAGGCTATCATCCTACTATCCCACCAACACGCTACTGCCATCAAGCACACACCACATGGCTGGCACCAACTGGACTCACTCAACCGGGTGCCTAAATCACTCTCTACACCTGACGACTGGAGCAGCCTCCAAGGGAACATCCTCACTATCTGCACAGGCGACGTGAGACACACAAGATTCATCAGGAGGGAGATCTGGATAGCGGACCCACTGGAGGCCACCACCCCATCAGCGCTAGCAGCACACTTCCAAGATCACTTGGACCCGATAGATCTTACCACAGACCACACAGAGGCAAGAGAGACCCCTGGCCCCTTGCACGCGACCACCACTAACGCAGAGACCAGCTGCACGACCGACAGCAAACGCAGGGCGACAGCAGAGGGCATCCCCCCACACGACGAGCCTACCCGGTTGCGACAGCGCCGGGACACACCCACGGTCACTCTCCGTCCACAAGCAACGCCACGTATCCATCGACCCACTACGCTCCTCGAAAACGTCACAGGCGCTGCCAAGCGCACTCGAGTGACCAAGAGACACGGAGACGACACACACACTCAAACCCTCATGTTCAAATATCTTTGCAAACCCACCGTTAAGGCTCACAACAATGGGCCAGCCTCCACCATAGACGAGACACCTAAACCCACGCCCGACCACGACCTTGGCACGAACCAACATCACAACCCCCCACCGCCACCCACCCTCAACCGGCAACACATCACCCTCACAACCTTCAACGTCAGAGGCCTACACAGATCTAGAAACGATGTTCTAAACCTTGTGCACAGCCAAAACCCGGACATCCTGATCCTTACTGAAACCATGACTCAACCCAGGAGCAACAACCCTAGCTCTGGCTGGCTGAAGAGGGTTATGCCCAACTATACTATACACCGCCACCAAGGCCACAGCGAAGTCCTCGTTGGCATCAGACATGATCTAGCCATCCAGCTGCAAGCTACCTTAATACAACCGTGCACAGATGCGGATGTAAACACCCGCTGCGTCATCCTGAGCCTCCGCCAACAGCAAAGCGAAGAGCTCACACTCGTCGCCACGTACTGGCCCTCGGGGAACAACGACGACGCGATCCCATTAAGGAGAAGGATGCAAGAGCATATACGAACAGCCACTGGGCACTTGTCCGGCTCACTCATCCTGGCGGGAGATATCAACGCCACGATGAGAACAGAGGACCGCTCCGAACGCACCGAATACACACAAGACAACATGATGAGGGAGTTCGCCACAGAGATGAGCCTGTCCGAAGCTGATCCCGGCGACCGGGCCTGGACCTACCAACAACCGCACTGCAGCAGCCGCATCGACTCCATTCTGACGCGCGACGCAAGACACGGCCCTGAGCACCGCACGCGCGTCGACACACACGCATATCTTAGTGACCACAGGCCACTCACCGCCACACTGAGTACAGCCCGACTGGGCATAGACCTGGCAGCCCCACAACAACCTCTGAAGCACAGCCACACCATCCTCACCACCCCCATTACTAACAAGGACAGGGAAGCCTACCGCCTGGCAGTGCAACAACCCAGCTCAAGCGCCCCACAATTGCATGCAGAGCTGGCAGCATACCTAGCTCCCATGTACACTGATGCTACCCACTTCCTAACCACACTCGACAAGGCCAACCCCCCAAAACAACAACGCCTAACGCTGGTGGCAGGCCTCCCAGCCAGGGCAGCTGTAGACACCGCAGCCACCATGCTTACAACCCTCCTACAAGCCTGCAGGGCGACAGCTATAAAGACATGCAACACCAAGACCCTAACCAGGGGAGGCCAACACTACCAACGCAGGACCATGTGCAGGATCAGACAAGCACTAGGCAGAAAGCTCAAAACCACCAGAGAACTCAGCCGGAAGGCTAGAGTGTTTTTCAAGCAAAACAACATGCACCCAACCATCGATGAGCTTATCCCAAAGACAGACACGATCAACGCGGAGGTAAGGGAGGCGGTGCAAGCGCGCCAGGGCGATGATACAACCGAAAATCACGTGCAAGCCGCGCTCGCCCGGCTGACCAACTCGTACCGCGACCAAATTCACAAGCTAGACGACGACGACTCCGCACTCGCCATCGCACAAGCCCGTGTCAGAATGCAACAACTCATAAGCACCCAGCCTAAGAAAGCAAACAAATACATCCTACGCCCGTCCCGCACCGATCACAAAGGTCTACAGGCGCTAGCTGACCCCATCACCAACAGGATATGCACGGCCCCGGCCGACCTGAACCGGATAATTACCGATGCATACGGGAAAAAGTTGGCACCGCCGACACCCAAAACTGGCCACTACACAAACACGCGGACAAGAAACTACCCGTGGGCTCGCGCCAAAGCAGACGACACCTTCACACTGCACGCCTGCCAAAACATACACTGGTTGCACACAGCCATCATGGACAAGGCAGGCTTCCAGGAATGCCTTAGTAGGCTGGCGGGGGGCAAAGCCCCAGGACCAGACGGCATTGAGAACGAGATCATCAAGATGCTGCCATGGGAGATGAGGGACACCATACACCAGCTGTTCATCATCATGTGGGCTACAGGCTGCACACCAACCACGTGGAAAACAAGTGACACATGCCTGCTCTACAAGGACAAGGGGCCAGAAACGGACCTTAACTCCTACAGGCCAGTGGGCCTAGCCAACACCGTTTACAAGCTGTGGACCAGCCTCATAACTAAGATACTCTCTGAGTATGCAGAAGCGAATGGGATGCTCAGCAAGAATCAAGCAGGGTTCCGCTCCCATAGGAACACCACACAGCAGCTTCAGATGCTTGTCATGGCCCTGGAGGACGCTAAGCTGGCTAAAGCAGATATCTACGCGCTCCTGGTGGACTTTACCAGTGCGTTCAACACCACCTGCCAGGACAAACTACTATGGATCATGCACGACCTTGGCTTCCCCACGGACGCTACTGACGCGGTGAAGGACCTATACACGGGCGCTACAACGCGCTTCAGAACTCCCTACGGCCCCACCGACCCGGTACCAGTGGACCGGGGCACCATCCAAGGCGACTCACTCTCACCCTTTCTGTTCCTCATCTACATTGAACCCCTACTGCGCTGGCTGCAGGTGGGCGCGAGGGGCTATAAATTCAAATCAGCGTCGGCTGACAGCGGAGAGCGCGCCATCGTCAGCAGCATCGACTATGCCGACGACATAGCAATCCTCTGCAACACTCTCCGTAACCTCCGTTGCCAAGCGGACAAACTCTCAGCCTTCTCGGACTGGGGTCACCTCATCATCTCACACAGTAAAACCCTAGCAACCGCGGCGCTTCATCACTCGGTCGAAACTGGCATGTACAGCAACGCGGCCGAAGCGGATAAGCGGGCCCGCCAACAACTCCAAACTGTAAGCCTACAAGGGAAACCCGTCACATACCACCGCCCGACCTCACCCTTCACCTACCTGGGGGTGCTCATCACCATGACGTTGGACTGGAAACCACAACACACCGCTATGATTAACCAGCTACGCCAAAAACTGGAGAGACTCAGACGCTCCTTTGCCAGCGCTAGACAGGCCATACACATCATCCGCACGGCCATCATACCCAGCCTAGCCTACAGCTTCTGCGCCGTGCCCTGCACCCCAGGGGACCTTGAGCTGTATGACAGGTCCATCAATCAATGCGTTAAGCTTAAACTCAGACTCCCCCTGGGAACGCCCAACGCCATAGTCAGAGAAGACGCCGGGAAACTAGGCATGGGCATCAATTCCACAGCCCAGGAATATCACGCTCGCAACACAACAGCCCTCACACACAGCCTCCAGTCCACAGATGTGACGCACGCCCACATCTCGAGGAGCATGTTACACAAACAAATCACATGGCTCAATACCCAGGCCAACACTCAAGGACACCGCATGCTCACCCTCCTTCACCATACCCTCAGGGCACGGCAACTAATCTACACCTCCCTAGCCGGGCTGACAGCCACGGAAGGGGGACTACCCCTCTACCCCGAGGAATGCCACACACTCGGCCGCCTCATCACGCAAGCCAACAGTTCTAATGCACACGATGTCGTCAGCGCCAGCATCACCTGCCTCACAAGCCTAGGCATCACTCACGCATCTGAGCTCAGCTGCGAGGGCAACACACACATCATCACGGGTAGCATGCTCACATCGAAGTACGGAAAAAAGGTCAAGCAGAAACACATTATCGCCCTCAACAAACTTGCGGCCATGGCGGCCCAACCCTCATGCCCGGACGCGACCGCAACGCGCACCATCAGGGATAGCCGCAACACAGCACTCAACCTACCGCCCGAACAACGCAAAATCACACCCTGGGCCGCGGGTCTCACGGAACTTGCGCCCACTCCCGCCGTGCCAGACACCAGAAACCGCTATATGGACATGAAAGCGTATGCGGCCATGCACGCTACACAACCGGAAACGCCGGGGCGGGCAGCAGTGGCGCCCGCAGCCCACGACGCCATTAGGGTGAGCTCACGGCTGCTGAAACGAGAGCAACGAGCAACATCCTCGCACCCAACGGAGCCCACTCGGCCCAAAGCGGGCACCAAACGGCACAAGGACGGCAGACATGTCCACACAATCCCGGCTGACATCGTGCGAATACCAGGCCTTGACCTCCCGGGGCTCTCAAGCTGGAAGGTGGACAAAGCCTGCCGGTGCAAACTCACGGACCTAGGGCGCACACTAGGAGCCATGTACGACCACCAAGAGGTCATCACCAACATAGAAGGGTGGCAATGGGACGGCATCAATAAGGAAAGCTACTACAAGGTGCACTGGAAACCTACAGTCATAGAAAGGTGGGCATTACACCTATGCGCTAAAGAAGGCTACACACCCACACACATAGAGACCATCAGTAGGGACGAGGCTAAGGACGTATGCACATGTGAGCTATGCTGGCTACCAAGAGGAGACAGCCCAATGTGCCACAACTGCAAGAGGGCCTACCACCCAGCCTGCCTTGAGAAAGCCCTCTTGTCTGGACATAAGGAACCAGGCTACTGGCTGTGCCCGATATGCAAATTTGGCAGCAACAACTTTAAGACTACCATGCGTCAGTCAGCGCACTCGGACCTCATACGAGTACACTGGCGCCCCACCCTTGAACCGGCGCCGCTCATCACGGCACACCTGGACTACACGGCTAAGCGCAACGTCTACGACGAGGAAAATAGGCTGATACAAGAAGCCAGACATGCGAGGCCTGACGCGAACCTGCCGGACCACACCCGGCAGGGATTACCGGACCCGCACACCTGGCTACCCCGGTGCACCAACCTGCACTCGAAGGCCATCTTCCACACGTACCCCATCAACCCGCAGACGGACATCGTCGGGACGGGCAAATGCGAAACCTTCCTCCAACTGCACCCGCACATGACCATCCCCGCGATGAGCCTCAGCACGGGGGAGCCCATCATGCCAAAGCACGACCTAGTGCAACACGTGACGGTCCACGACGAGTCGGGCCGCACAGCAGGTCTTCTGACAAAACAACAACACCAACACCTACACGCTTGGCTACAACACACACCACAAGCACGCAACCTGGCCACAGAACTGGTGGCCCTCCTTAGGAGACAGGATACACAGAGCAACCACCACCCCATGAGAGCGGCACAAGACAAAGCCCTAGCCACCCTACACACCACACGAAGCTTCCCAAGTACCGTCCAAAGGTGGGCTGACCCACTCACAGTCAGACCGGAAACCACTACCTACTGGAGCCCTGACATCAATGACACGGCCTTCGGA
Source organism: Haematococcus lacustris (assembly GCA_030144725.1). Classification (NCBI taxonomy): domain Eukaryota; kingdom Viridiplantae; phylum Chlorophyta; class Chlorophyceae; order Chlamydomonadales; family Haematococcaceae; genus Haematococcus; species Haematococcus lacustris. The sequence continues at coordinate 20,688,200 of JASKMD010000008.1, read as the reverse complement.
GCACACCACAACTGCCTGCTGGTGCGCCACACTGGCCTATCCACATGGAATGTACCGGCAGACGATGCAGTGGCACTGAAATGCGTCAACCATGCCATACACTCAGCTACACAGGAGGAGGCCATGGCCACCATCATGTTGATCCCTGGGAAAAAGGGCATCTCCTACCCCAAACACATAGACACCCTGCGGCGCTACCCAGAATACTGCCAGCACCTGGCTAGCATACCCCCCACCAAGACCAGCTGCACCAAGCCAGGCAAGCACGCCAACCTCCACGTCTACGTCATCTGGAACGCAGCGGGCCAACAACTCGTCACCAAAGGCAACCCCCAAAGTTGGCTGGCTAGCACTGCCACTGCCCTCCACCCCCAACGAGACACACACCCCATCCGCAACAGACCAACAAACCAAAGCCAACCGGCCACACCCCCTAGCGGCCACAAACAACACATGCGCCTGCCGTTGGACAGGGACCTCCCCACCTCGGGGCACCAACGCAGCCACAAACAGCTCACGGAACACTCCACGACGCAGCCACGAATGGCCATCAACGAATGGGCCACGCTAGCGTACTCGGACGGCAGCTGCATCAAGGCCTCTGGTGCTCACCCAGCGCGCGTCGGTGCGGGGGTCTACATCCCGGAAGAAAACGTCCTTGTCACCGTCGCCATGGATGACCCGGACAGCAACACCATCAACAAGGCGGAACTCACGGCGATACACGCGGCACTCACAGTGGGGGTCAAACGCATCGCCACCGACAGCCTCTGCTCTATCTACCAGATCCGCCGAGCCCTCGCTAACCCGATGTCGCTCATCACACACAGACACAACGACATCCTGACCGCTATCGCTACCCTCATCATCGATAGCCCCGTCACTATCCAATTCTACAAAGTCCGGGCCCACTCGGGAATCATCGGCAACGAAGGCGCAGATGCCCTCGCCAAGCACGCGGCGCTACACCCAGAGCTCGCCAACACCCCGGCCTACCGCCCGACCACACGGAAAGAGACCAACACCTGGCTCAACAACGAAGCTGACGGCGACACCCCCGTCCCACTGCCGGACTGCCGCCACAGCGTGCGAGCACACATGCACTGCAAACACAAGCTTGGCCTTGCCAATCAAGACAGTATCTACTACCAGATGTCCCAGGAGATCACCAAAGCCGCGGCGAAAGGAGCGGGCGAAAGGGTGATGACCGACACGAACATCTCCATACACGCGCAACGAACTGCCCTTCTCTACCGTACTGGCGGGCTCTATAACCAAAAGCTGGCCATGCGCTGGAAACGGGCGACCGACGACCGGTGCCCACTCTGCGGGGAAGCCGATAGTGCCACTCACCTCCTCTCGGGCTGCAGCGAGACACTACCGATGGTGCAAGAAAGGCATAACGGGGCCGGTCGCCTCATCGCTAAAGCCATAAGCAAGGGTACCCTAGGCGGGTACATCCGATTCGCGGACACCGGCAGTTGGGAGAAGGGCGCGAAGGAAGACCTTGACCTCCCCAACGACACGCTACACACAACGTTACGAGCACTCGGGCTGAAAACAGCGGCAACCAAAAACACCACTAGACCAGATATACTCATGGTGACGCCGCAAGCGAAGGCGGGCAAAAGAGGCAAAGCCACAAAACGGGTCACCATTATAGAAATCAAGTACTGCTCGGACTCAAGGTGGACGGATCAATTAGACAAGGCACTCAACCAACACACCAATCTAGCTCATACCATACGCAAGGAAGGCCACATGGTGGAGATTAGACCAATCCTCCTGGGCATAGGGGGCATAACTTATGAAGCACACACACGGCAACACCTCCTGGCCTTGGGGATCTCACAAGATAACACTACTAAACTCCTACACAAGTTTAACAAGACACGCGGTGGAGACAGCCCACTCCATTGCAAAGACAAGCTACAGACTCAGGGCTACTAAGAGGGAGGGAGGGTAGGGGGGTCGCCTCTTTCTTGGCTTGATTGGTGGGAGCAGGCCGCGCCCCAGGCGGTAGCTCCTCCCTTAATGCACGCCGGTGAATACCGGAGTAGTCTTCTTCTTCTTCTTCTTCTGGGCTGCTCCTGCCCCTGCAATTGCTTGCCCACGGCAAGCGCAGCTGCAGCAGCCTCAGCGCAAGTCCTGTGGGCTAATGGAATCAATGCGGGCACCAGGTTGTCGCAGGCCTTGATGATTTCAGCCATCTGGGCTGTGACCTGGCCGATGGCTAGTAGACTCTGCCCGGCACGGTAGGAGGCTGCCTCCCCCTCCACATGAATATCTACCCAGCCAGTGCTGCTAGCTTGCGTACACGTTGCACAAGCCCATGCCTGCAAGCATGTGCACACGCCAGCTCCTGAAACCCCTCTTGACAATTGTCGACAATAGATGAGAACTTGACAGGGGGTCCACAGTTGAGATCCCTAGCTAGTGACGCAGGGCTGGAGACTTCGATTCACTTCGATGGTTGTGAGACTGGCATCAACAGAGTGGGGAGCATGGAGGAGGGTTTTGCCCACCTTTTGGAGCCTAATTAACAAGGGATTGATGCACTTGCCACTGCTGTGCTCCTACTGTGGTCTCCTCCTAGTTCCAGAGCCCCTGAGCCAGCGCATGTTGATTTTCATGTTAGACATGAGGTCGGGCTCCTAACACATCGCGCACTATCCATCGCGTTAAACAAGGATTCACCGCTACTGGGTCAACGTACATCAAGTCCGCAGGCTCGGTAGGGTCAGATACCCGGCAACATGCCCTTCCGGCTCAGCGTGTGCCTCAGCGCAGCCGCTTTCCGACGCTTCAATCCGCGTGTGAATCGGTGCAGAAATGAACCCGGAAAAGCCGTTGTCCCTTATCGTTAGGGGGGTTGGTGGTTCAATGGGAGGGGTAGCCACCTGGCGCCGCTCCGTCTTCCACCCTTCCCTCCGATCCTGTCGTTGCTTTCCTTGAGGCGAGCGAGACGCTGCGATGGGACCAACAGGAGCGACGGGTTATTACACAGCGCGGAGCTCACGGCTAGAGACACGCAGTCGGCTAGGGACACGCACCATTTAGTTTCTTTGCCGGGCCCTGCTTTTGCTTGGTGGTGCCCTGCCGCTTCATCTTAGCCATTACGCGATGCTTGTGGGCATCTGCCTGGCTGGTCAGCACCAGATGTTTAGATGACACCCCAAACATAGCTCACTCAACATGGAACATGGTGTTTAGGGCGCGACCGATCATATGACTTGCTGAGGAATTGGTCATATGACTGAATATGATGGCTTAAAGATGTGATATGACCGGGTCTGTAGTCAAGAGGACAATGTGGCAGATCGCCATACTAACCCACCTGAGAACCCCGAGTGTAAAGAGGGTTTCACGTCCTCCAAACTAGTATCACTTTCAGTTGTAGTTAGTAACACTCCTCTACTCTCGGTCAAAGTATATCACGATTGAGACCATGAGTGAAACCAGATTGAGACCACGGCAATGAGGTTACGGAGTTTTGCGAGTTTTGGCTTAATTATATTTCATCATATTCCATCATGCTTGATCATATGGGGTCATATCTTAAAGATTATTTCGGGCGCGCCTTAATGGTGTTTGTCTGTGGGTAATCTCAGCCCGTTTGATGGCAAGTGGTGGTGTGGGACACACTGCCAACACCTTCTGTAGCTGGGCTGGGCTGGCCTGGTAGCAGGTTGTAGCATAAACACAGACATACAGTGCCTTATGTGTCGATACAGCCTGTTGTCGCTCGATAGAACACTTCGCCCTGGTACATGTCGTAACACTTGAATTGTTTAGCATTTTTGCCATGCACACATGGCCGGCAGGGCAGATTTTGTGTAGATTTGTTCCCACTTTGAAAACCCATCTCGTTGAGCACGGAGGCGGCACGGAGTGGCTGACACGCTGCCGCTGGCTCATACTTGTTGATACCGCTGCGGGCTGGGCTCAAGACTGCGTTCCCTCAGAACCCCGTCTTACAGACCATGCGCGCGTCTTCCATAGAGGCAACCTCCACTTCCGACTGCGCGCCCGAAAGCTGCCCGACATGCGGTTTTAGTTTCTGCCGAGGGGGCAACTCGTGCCGTATCCCCCTCATGGACTTGCCAACACATAACGTAACAAATGTGGCATGGAGGTAATGTGTCATGAGGAGTGCACCCTCCGTGGGTCCCATTGACATGTGGTATCCACATAAGAAGATGGCTGCCCTGCACCTTCAGGGTGCGGCAGCAACAAGCAAATCTCCGGCGCGCTTCATGGATATTTCAAGGCTTTCTGGGAGCAGCTTCCTTCACATGTGGCGTGCCAGGCAGCCTCACATGCAGCGAGCCGTCCAGCAGCAACGGCCCTGCAACTGCTCCAGCTCAAACTACATTCATGTCAGGAACCAGGTTGTCTTCACCTGCATCGCTGTCCCTGGGGCCTGTTGAAGGCCCCCCGCCATCTACTGGCAGCACACCATTGCTTCTGATAGATATAGGTCCAGAGACAGAGAAGGTGCTTGAGCCAGTTACTGGGCGACGCCGGCAGATGCCCTTCTCTGAGTGTGGCATCAGTGCCACGCCACAGTCGCTGCCTGCCGAACCCTGCATCTGCATTAGCAGCAGCAATGTGCAACATTGGTCGTCAGCAGAAGAGAGGGCGTTGCAGCATCTGTTACGTGTCGGACAAGCTCAGGTTGGGCCACACCCTGACGTCCTAGCTGAGATTGCGACAGGGCTCGACTGGTGAGTGGGGATGACGGCTGCTGTGTGGTGGGATGGCCTCCCCAAGCATAAATCACATTGACTTTCCCTCACAGTGTGACCACAGCAACCTGTTCTTCATGTTTCTGCATCTACTTGCGTACAGGCAAGCTGCAAGTCATCACGCCTGCTTAGAGAAAGCTAGCCCTGCACTCCACTGCCGCTGTGCTGTCCTTCGTCACCCATGCCTTTCCTTGCCTTGTAGCTTGTCCCTCGGTGAGAATTGGGCCAGCGATGCACTGGGCATACCCTGGCTGCCCCAGCAGCCACAGTCAATGCTCCAAGCAGTGCGCCCCAGTGCGCAAATTAATGGATTACACCAACAGCTCAGCCATGCAGCTGCCACCCATTCAGCCGCACCTCCTCAGGATGACAGCTCAGACTGGCAATCTGACCAAAGCGGGGGTTGGCGGGCCAGGGCGGCTCAGGCCAATGCTCACCTTGATTCTGAGGAGAGCAACACCCTGGGGCTGACCCAGGTCCTGCCAGCACGAGGTGGCACGTTTCAATGGCTGTAATCAAGATGGGAGAGAGAGCGAGAGGGTCTGAGAGAGGGAGAGAGAGCTTTGCAACAGCGCCAGTGCAATGGCTACTCAGATGCTCACATGCCAAGCTGCAGCCACTCCCCCTGCGCTTGCTGTGGGCCATAGTCGTTCAGCTGCTGCAGTTTCAGCCAATACCATGAATCACAGTTAAGTATCTGCATGGGTTTGACACTGATGAGTAGCCAATGATTCCCAGGTTGCCACAGCTTCAGCCGCATGCCACATGCAGACCACGTCAGTGGCAGGGTGATTGTCCGCATTCATGGATATATTCATACATTCTGCATGAATGGACGAGCCAGCTTTCACTGCGAGCAATTGAGGCTAAGCGGTGCACTCACAGGGTGCGGTGCGTGTGTCGATCATCACACCCCTGGACCAGACTTGCATGTTCATGTGTAATGAGCTCTTAGATGAGATAGTTGCGTAGCGACCCCTAATCGCGAACTTGTCAAAAATGCGCCGGTGCCACCGCTTGAGCTTAGCATGAGGTGCGCGGCAGTGCACTGTTGAATCATTAGATTCACATGTTGGCACTGAGTTGGTGGCACATGTTGGCACTGAGTTGATGGCACTGAGTTAGTGGCACATGTTGGCACTAGGAACAGCATCGAAGCTAGTTAGTAAATGTTCATCTTTTGTGTGACAAGGCTCTGATCCAGGCCAGCCTTCGGTGCTAACTTGGATGCTGTTCGGTAGTGGGCGCCACCCTCTTCGCTACATATTTTGAATAGAGCGGAAGGACATATCGCACAGCAAAGAGCTGAAGTGCTTATGAGCCAGTCAAGCGTCAAAGTTTGTGATTTATTGCAACCATGTGGTTATTGATGTTGCCATTTGCTATTGGTATGGCTGTTGGGCATCGAGCTCACTGAGCTCACACAGTGAGTGTTCACCAAAAGTCACGCAAGACAAGCAAGGACAAAAGGACCGAACCTTCAACTGACACCCAAGACCAGCGTGGGCTGAATGTGGATCCGGCTACAAGCAACGCATACACAGCAACAAATTGATAAGACTGATTACTACACATTTCCAGGTTACACAGTGCAGCGAGCCATGAGCGCCTTGCATATACAGCCATCTGCATCATGGGCTGCGCCCACTGTCCAGCTGGGCGTTGATGCGCTGAAAGTGGGCCCAAAGCTGGCCAGCCACCACAGCTGGGGAGTACCTGGGAACAGCACCGTGACATGGGGCATCGCAAGGACATGGGGTGGCACAAAGATGGTATTGGGAAGGTGACGGGAAGGTGGTCACGGCTGAGTGCCCTAGCAGAGCCTGCCCTCCTCACCGCTGAGGCGGGCTGCACAGGATTGTAGCAGAAGCAGGGTCAGCTAGGCTGCGAGACTGCTCACCTGTGCAGCATGCGCTGTCGTGCTGCCTGACCCCTGCGCTGAGCTTCTGCAGGGTTGTCTACCACCGTCCCCATCAGCACCTGCAGGCTTGTCACGTCCGGCTCAGCCCACCGGCTGCCTGCATGTCAGATCCAGGCAAGAAGATAGACTGGCAGCCAGCCGACCCAGGGCGACAAGGTGGCAGGCAGACAGGCTAGCAGGCTGGTGTGCGGCCCCGGAACATCCTCGAGGCTCACTGGCCACACCACTGACCTGCAAACCAAAAGGGTTCACCTTCTGGCACTGGCACGAGGGTGAAGGGCACGGGATAGCCAACCTGTGGGAGGCCAGTACAAGACAGAGGGAGCCAAATGAGCAGCACTGGGCCCTGGCTCAAGGCCCCCCTCCTCTTTGTTCTCATCAGCGGCACCGGCAACAGCATCAACGGTGCCAATGGGGCTAGCAGCTGTGGCAGTGGTGGCATCAGTGGCATCAACATCTTGCCCTGCTAAGAGCAGCAGCAGGAGCACCACCACCACCACCGCCAGTGTTGGTCCTGCTGGGCTCCAAGCTCACCTGTTCATCCAGGTAAGCTGTCACGCCTGATGCATTGGTGGCAATGACCGGCAGGCCCATTGCCATGGCCTCCACCTGCATCAGGCATACAGGCAGGTGCACCAGGTGATGCCGGTGTGGGAGAGGATCACAGCCATGACAATCGTCACGTTTGCAACAGCTACTGTGGTGCTGCTGCTGGATGCGTTGCTGCTGCTGGAGCAGGTAATGCTGCTGCTGCTGCTGCTGCTGCTGCTGCAGCCGTTGCTGCTTGCCGGGAGTGAGGATGGGCAGATGGCAGGATGTTGTGCAGCTGAGTGAGAGCCAGGCAGGTGTATTGATCAGCAGGTGTGAAGTGTAACGTTTAAAGAGTGAGGAGTGAGGTGTGGAGGGTGCAGTGCAGGGAGCAAGAAGCAGTGTCAGCAGCCCCTGCCCCACCTGCCCAGCAGACTGCGCCCAGGCCCCACCTGCACAGGCCCCCGGGATGCGTGGCTCATCCTACCTGTCCTCCTCACCATGGGCAGGCCCCAGCCCTCGCCCCTAGTGGGCAGCACAAAGGCGTGTGCGCTGGCCAGCAGCCGGGCGTATTGCTCCTGGCTGATGTGCTGCTGGATGAGCAGGAGGCGGGGCAGCTGGGAGATGTTGCGGTCAGGCAGGTGCACCTGGACCCAGCTAGTGATTTCCTCTGCGGCCAGGCAGCCAGGCACTGCACAGCTGGGTGGAGTGCAGGACTTAGTACGCACAAGCCAGATGGTGGTATCACAGCAGCAAAAGGACAAAGACTCAATCTGCCAAGGTGCTGCCGATGGTGGTGGTGGTTGTGGTGGTGGTCATTGCGGTGGCAGTGGTGGTAGCAAAGGCGTTGGTGGCAGAGAGAGTGGTTGCGGGTGCGGGTGCCAGCGGTGTGGGTAGAGTCCTGCAGCTAGGGTGGAGACGCTACTGCAGTCCAGCTGAAGCTGCCGCCCTCGCGTCAAGCTCGCCTGCTGCGCCACTGCTTTGCAGGAAGGGCTTTGTCAGCAGCAGCAGCACGACCTGCACAGTAGCACCCAGGCGGCAGGGGGTGCAGCGGCAAGGCAGGCAGGGCAGGCAGGGCAGATGCAGAAGGTGCGTCAGGTGCGGCAGGCAGGGCAGGCTAGCCTGTTGCCTTGTAAACCAGCTTACGAGAGGGAAGAAATCAAGGACGAGGGAACTGGGTAGAGCAAGGGTGCAGGAAGGCAGGTGCAGGAAGAGCCGGGCCTCACTGGATCATTGCAGGTGAACTGCTGCAGGTAAGCGGCCAGCAGCACGTCCCAGCCCTTGCGATTCTCCCACTTGAACACGGAGAGCAGAATACGCTCTGCTGGCAGGGCTGTGGTGCTGCCTCCTGCACACCCAAACACCTGCTGGCACACCAGCAGGTTGGCATGCGGCTGTGGCACTGAGACAACTACGGCACCAGATGGCTGTGTGTGGTGTGTGCAGTGCATTGGAGCATAGGTGCTAGCACGCCTGGGCCAAATGGTATGCAGGTGTGCATGCCATCACCTCTGTCACACCCTGATACATGCCCAACATCGCGCTGCTGCAGACTTGATGACATCAGCATCAGCGCAGACATCAAGTCGCACCAGGCTGAGGCAACTACAGCCTGGTGCTTCAATACCAGATAACACTGGACCTTCCCTGCCAAATCAGGCACACATGCTATACCACAGGAGCAGCATGTCACCACAGCAGCACCAAGGCCGCACTAGTGTTTGTGTCACAGGACAGTGAGGCATGTCCTGCTTGCATCAAGCAACCGTGTAATCTTTCAGGTTCTTGATTACTGTGCATTGCAGCAACACTGGAGTTATTCAATGCTGCACGTGCCATGTAAGGATGATGCTGATGAAGCGTGTGACAGCATCAGGGAACAGCATGTGTTAATGAGTGAACATGCATGTCGTCCAATAATGGCTCATGCTGCACTAGGCCTGTCCAGCAATGATTCGTGTCAAAGAGGGCGGCATTAGCACGGCAAACGGCTAGGCCCGGAAGCCTGGCAGCCCTACCTAGTGGTGACCTGTGGTGGGGCGCAGCATGTGGGCAGCCTCACCAGCCTGCTCTACACCTGAATTGAACACCCCACAGTGAGGACCCCCTCACATCATTTGCAGCATATACTCGCTTGAAGCATGCATCCCCCTCATCATCATTGCATGGCATTCGCCGGTGTGTGGCTGGATACCGCGGCTGGATACTGCAGTGCCATCTCGGCAATCCATATTTAGCATCACAAATGGTTGGCAAATTCTTGTCAGTCACAGCGCCAGCAATTTGGCACTGCCCAGCGTAGATTGGAAGGGATTGATGCAAGCATGGTGCAATGTACGTATGTATGTATGTATGTATGTATGTATGTATGTATGTATGTATGTATGTATGTATGTATGTATGTATGTATGTATGTATGTATGTATGTATGTATGTATGTATGTATGTATGTATGTATGTATGTATGTATGTATGTATGTATGTATGTATGTATGTATGTATGTATGTATGTATGTATGTATGTATGTACGTACGTACGTACGTACGTACGTACGTACGTACGTACGTACGTACGTACGTACGTACGTACGTACGTACGTACGTACGTACGTACGTACGTATGTATGTATGTATGTATGTATGTATGTATGTATGTATGTATGTATGTATGTATGTATGTATGTATGTATGTATGTATGTATGTATGTATGTATGTATGTATGTATGTATGTATGTATGTATGTATGTATGTATGTATGTATGTATGTATGTATGTATGTATGTATGTATGTATGTATGTATGTATGTATGTATGTATGTATGTATGTATGTATGTATGTATGTATGTATGTATGTATGTATGTATGTATGTATGTATGTATGTATGTATGTATGTATGTATGTACGTACGTACGTACGTATGTATGTATGTATGTATGTATGTATGTATGTATGTATGTATGTATGTATGTATGTATGTATGTATGTATGTATGTATGTATGTATGTATGTATGTATGTATGTATGTATGTATGTATGTATGTATGTATGTATGTATGTATGTATGTATGTATGTATGTATGTATGTGTGTATGTGTGTGTGTGTGTATGTGTGTGTGTATGTATGTGTGTATGTATGTATGTATGTATGTATGTATGTATGTATGTATGTATGTATGTATGTATGTATGTATGTATGTATGTATGTATGTATGTATGTATGTATGAGGTGTATGCAAAATACAGGATCAAATAATTTTCCATAACTCGGATGAGTATATCAAGGCTGCAAAGGGCGAGCAGTTAGCTCCGCGTGTTCTGCAAGTGTACCGCAAGTCGCGAGTGTGCTAGTTGCATGTAAGGCTTGCACGTCGAAACGTGCAAGTCGCGAGTTACCCTACGCAAGCTCGCCTACGCAACTATTGCAACCTCAGCGCGGCAAATGAAACAAAGCGCGGTAGCTTAGCGGACATGTTGCCATGCTGGCATGTATACTTATAATTGCCAGCCTGGCATGTTGACTAGAAGCTTCGGGCTTTGGGCAGGCCGCACTCGTTGCGGATAGACAGATAGCAGGCTTTGTCGTTGCTGCTAAGCCACTTCGTTGTCATAAATTTCAGATATTTGACCTAACGTTGACCGCGCTTTTGTATAATTGACGGGCCGCGGGGAGCACTTTTGTATATTTGACGGGCCGCGGGGAGCACTTTTGTATATTTGACGGGCCGCGGACCTCAGATATACCAGATAATCGCCTCTACCTCGCACATTACGCGAACCTAATGGACTCGTCCTCGTCTCCGCGGCCATACACACCTCGGCTGCGCCTCGGTGTGTATGTCCGCATCGCCTCGGACTCGTCCATTATTTTCGCATAATGTACTCGGCCCGCCGATTATCCATTACATGTATGTATGTATGTATGTATGTATGTATGTATGTATGTATGTATGTATGTATGTATGTATGTATGTATGTATGTATGTATGTATGTATGTATGTATGTATGTATGTATGTATGTATGTATGTATGTATGTATGTATGTATGTATGTATGTATGTATGTATGTATGTATGTATGTATGTATGTATGTATGTATGTATGTATGTATGTATGTATGTATGTATGTATGTATGTATGTATGTATGTATGTATGTATGTATGTATGTATGTATGTATGTATGTATGTATGTATGTATGTATGTATGTATGTATGTATGTATGTATGTATGTATGTATGTATGTATGTATGTATGTATGTATGTATGTATGTATGTATGTATGCTCGTGTCTACGATTCGTAATGCCAAGACGGCGGCTCGAACAATCACTAACCACTCTAAACAGACCGCACCTGCAGAGTAGAAACCCCCGGTATCGCGTGGACGTCCTTGTACGCGCGGTGCCTGTGCGGGGTGAAAAACGAAGTGTTGACGGCCAAAGGGACGATGTGCATCCTGTCGGGAGCCACGCCGGCTGCTCGCAGCACGTCGAAAGAGAAGCGCGATGGGACCCACACCTCGTCCAAGCTGTTCACGGCGTGCACGAAATCCTTGTGGTAGCTGCAACGGCGGCACGAGGACGGCAACAAGGACGTCGATAGGGTGCTTGCCGGGCCATGCGGGCACAGCGGGGATGCTGTGATAGTACGCTTGCCAAGGCAGCACTGTGCCGGCTGCTGCCACTGCCATGAGCTCGAAGAATTGGAGAACAACAACACGCTGAGTGAAGGTGTAGGGCGAGCAGGCAGGGCACACGTGCAGGGAAGCTGGATGGTGGAGGAGCATGGCAGCGATGACAGCTCAGGGAGTGAACAGCACGGTGGAATGGGACTAAGGGCGGTATGGATATTGAGTTGCGGTGCCGCGCCACCTGTCAGTCTCGGCCATTGCACGAGCTATGGTGTATGCGGGCGTGTAGCCGGGAGGTGGGCAGGGGGCGCAGCTGGCCCAGGCTGCGCGCGGCCGCCCGTAGAACTTAGGCAGATTGTGGCATACCACAATTGCACCACCCATGTTGTCCTGCTGCTGCTGCTGCTGCTGCTGGGAGGGTGGTGGCTCCCCATTACTACCAGCCTTCCAGACATAGACCAGGCCATGTGTGTCACCCTCCAGTGCTGTCAGCTGCTGGCTGCGTTGCTGCTGGGGTGGGGTGGTCAGAGTAGCCCCCCAGCGCAGCAGCCGACGCAGCAGCAGGCGGCCTGGCCCTAAGCCAGAGGCTGCGTCAGCCTGGCTCATGCCTACCCCTTGACCTGATACCCTCAACCCCGCCGCAGGTAGAGATACGCTGGCTGCTGCTGCTGCCGCCGCTGCCGCCGCCGCTGCTGCTTGCTGCTGCTGTGAGTGGACCTTGGCTTGGGCCCGCATGAGAAGCAGTGTCTCATGTACGCCCCGGTCCATGCTGCCTTGCACGCTGTCCACACAGTGCATCTGCAAGCAAGCAGGTGAGATCAGGCAGCGAGATCAGGCAGCGATCTAGCAAATCGAGAGTCTACAGCCAGTCAGAGCCACCCCCCCCTGCAGGGCAACCAGGTTCGCCCTCCCTCATAGAGGAACCAGGTCAGCAAGCCCTTGTCAGGAGGTGCACCAGAGAGCTGGTTTGCAAAGCCCTGGTGGTGCTCGCTCTGCTACTAGGCTGTTGATCAGTCTTAAGCCGTATCCCAGGCACAGCTGCAGCAAGGGCATGGCTTCACCTCACATGCCTGTAACACATCCTGCACTTCTGCCTTGGCCTCATGCAGGCAGGAAGAGGGTTTTTTCCAGTGCACGCAGCAAATCGCAATCTATGCCCTGCAGCAAGAGCATTGGTTGTGCTGGCGTGGTTAGGGCGCCATGCAGGCCTGTAGGTGGGGTGCACTCAAGCTCTACGACTCCTGGCCGGGAAACATGGGGTCCAGGCAGTGATGCAAGCCGTGGGTGTTGCTGATGGTAAGGCAGACAGGTGCTAGACCATGAGGCGTGGCATGCCAGCATCAAGCGGGCCTAACACAGTGTGGTGAGTCTCTGACCCTTACTCTTGCAGCAATCCTTGCATGACCTGTGTGCAATGCAATGTCATGCAATGATGATGATCATCATGATGGTTGCATTTGGGACCAGCAAGGGCAGGACCTGCAGCAGGCTGATCATGGCTTTGTCCAGTTGCAGCAGTCCAGCTTGCACTAGGGACAACAGCAGCTGTGTCGCCTCCGCTCCAAAGCTGCTGGAGTCCAGGAAGGGGGCAAACCACCAGATGGGACGTTGGGGGGGGTGCTTGTTGATGCCTTGCTCAGCTGAGTGCATTTTTGCTGCTGCAGCAGGGTCGTCTTGTTCGGCACCGTGATCGGGTGCTTGGCCTGCACACATGGCTTGCACTCGTGCTTGATGTTGCGCCTGTCAATTGATCGGTGATCAAGCTTCAAGGCCATACCGCCAGCCGTCGCATTGCGTGTCTCCGCATTTAACTCCTTGACGCTGGTAAGCTGGTAACTGGCGACGCACAATAAGACTAGCGCTACGACGACGAGGTAACGTCCAAAGTGCCCGGTAGACCCAAATGGTCGGCGGGGCGTGAAGACCATGCCGTGGGGCTACGTGCGATAAATGTTTAACAAATTCCAATCCCTACAGCCCCCATGCTACACCAAAATAAAGCACGAGTTGTAATTAAACACAGGCTGCGAGATCGCTGTTGTATAGGCTACTAACAGTGTGCCTAACGCCCACTTCAGCTCAGCCATTCTGGTGTGTGTGCCTCTAGGTCTACTACCAGAGTTGTGAGTCACTTCCAGGTATTAATACCTCTAGTACCGGTATTAATACCGATAGTACCCAAAACATCAGGCAGCTTTTTATATCGGGCACGCCCTAGTTGTGACTTTGCGTCCTTTCATTCTTTCATTTCATCATTTCATCAATGAAAAGAATGAAAGACATGAAACGGGATGAAAACGCGTGGTTGCTGTGGGAGTTTTGACCTGAAACTTTGCACACAACCCTCTATAACATCTGCCAACCCAATATGACAATCAGGATACGATTTGGTGCACCACATCCACCAGAACCAAAGGTCGTCAAGGATATCCACAGCTCCAAACCATGCATACTAAGCTGGTGCCGTGACAAGTGATGACAACACCATACCAACAAATAACATATCATATGAATCATATCATGCACATGTGCAGTGTCAGGCCACTGCTTACCTGATGTTGTTGCTTGTTGAGCGCATCAAGCCCCGGACTTGGGATCGCTTTGCCTTGCTGTACACTGGCCGCAGCCACCTGCATGGACACATGGGGCAATGCACAATTGCAGGAATTTTCCAGAGCTTTCATCTTGACCCTACCCAGCCACCTTGACTCCACCACCTCCCAGCACTACCAACCCTCACCTCGACCCTGTACTTAAACCTCTCACCTGTAGGACTCAGGCGGCTGCCCTGGGAGGGCCTCACTGTGGTTGCTGTAGGTTGAGCTGACGCGGTTGGTTCAGAATTTATCGACCATAAGCACTCGCCCTGCTGGGAACTGCCTGACCGCCTCCTTCAGCATCTGGCTGACAGGGACACCCCTGCAACAACGTGACGTTATCACATATACTAGGAATTTTTTGTTTTGTTTGTTTGTATAGTTGGATCAGTGGATATTGAGACATGTAATTTCTCATGGTTGACTGCATGTGTGCAGGAGTGCAGATAAGAGCCACAGATAGGATTGATGCCACATATGAAAAACCCGATGCATTCTTAACAGTAACGCTGTTTTCCCCAACCGTCACACGTGCCAATGACATGCTCAGAGGTAGGCCCTTAAGCGAGGAAGCAGGACTTTGTCGTATCAGGCAAAGTTACCATGTATGTCACAAATACAAAACCTGTACCCTCCAGGAAAGCTTCAGGAAGCCAACAAACCCTTCTCTTCCGAACCAGCCCCCTTGTCCCACACTAGGGCCTCCATTGGCTCGGTATACTAGGGACCACTAGGGATCCTGCATGCGCTAATGTAAGCTGATGACAGCTCAAAGGGGGGGGCACAACTTCAACTCCCACTGGCACCAATTTCTAAGGACACAGTACCAGGCTCCCGGCTGCCTGGCTGTCACAGTAGCAAAAAGTCGACAGCATCGTCACGAGCGCGAGTCTGGATGTCGTGCCACACCTCCAGTGCCAAGGGCATAAGCTGCTCCCTGTCAAGCTCTGCCCCACTCCGCCCCACCGCACGCTTCAGGACCCAGGAACGTGGCGAGGAGTAGAAGTCCTGCACAGGAGGTGCAGTGTACGCGTGTCAGCCATGTAGCGCTGGACATAATGGAGGGAAAAGAAGCTGGCAGCCCGCATCAACCCCTTTGCCCTGGCAGCTGAGCACCCGCTGCCCCCCCTCACATGCTCAGACGCAAGTGTGTTTGCAAGTGCAGTTGCCAGTACAGCCGCAAGTGCAGTCGCAGGTGCAACCGCAAGTACAACCGAAATTCCTAACCGTGTGCCACCATGTGTGTGCCTTGTGTGCATGGCTGCAGTTGGAAGAGGACATGGCGGAGGTGTCCATGAAGCGCCATGGGCATGCCAAGCAGCTGGTGGTGTTCTTTGGTGCAGCTACCATTGGCACTGGGGGTGGGTGGGGTGCTGACGCGGTGCTGCGAGCCTGCTGCAAGGTGGTGTGCAGGCCCAGGGGCGCAGGCCAGCGGCGAGGCAGGGTGGTGCTTGTGGATGAGCACCGCACCAGCCGGGTCAGCTCAGCAGTGAATGGCCAGCAGCCCTGTGATAGGAGCTGAACAAACTCAGGGCCACAAGGCCTGCAGGCTGGAAGCCCCCAGCAGGGCAGGTGGAACAGCGCCTGGTGCGCCCAGCCTGGAGCCAGGAGCGTGGCCAGCCAGTGCGGGGCCTGATGTGGTGCCCGGTAGTGGCCCCCCGCTAGCCCCCACAGGCCCCACGCAGCAGCCACGAGGCCACACAGCCAGCAGCCTCAGAGCCAGGGCCCAGCACTCCCCCTCCAGCCAAGCGCAGCAAGCCGGCAGCTGAGCCCACCAAGGGCAAGGGCAAGGGCAAGGCTGCCAAAGCCAAGCCAGCACCACAGCCAGGCAGGTGGCTGGACAGGGACTGCAATGCAGCGCTGAACATGCAGCGCATTGGGGAGAGCAGGTGGCGCCCACTGGAGCTGTGCTACTGGCCAGACAAGGGAGCGCTGCCAGCCAAGGGCAAGGAGTACCCTGGCCTGGGCTACAAGCGGGTGCGAGACAAGCCCCCCAAGGCCCAGGAGCAGCAGCAGCAGCCTGCTGATGCACAGTAATGTGTGCCCCCTTTGTTGAGCTGTCATCAGCTTACACTTAGTGCATGTTTTGTCATGCCAACTCTACATCATAGCCCTCGGGTCAGGCAGTAGTGTAGGTGGTAGGCGGCTCATGTGCCATGTGCACTGGGTTTACTCCACACAGCCCAATAACACTGTTTGAGTCGGATCTAGTTAGTGGCTGCTAGTGGCTGCTAGAGGCTGCTAGTAGGTACTTCTGATCCGGCTCAAATGGAGGCCCTAGTGAGGGACAAGGGGGCTGTACCATGGCAGCCTTACCCCTATGCATGTACAACCTTGGCATGTGAGCATGTGCGCAGGCTCGGCAGGTGTGGCTCAGTGTAAACACTCTTAACCACTTGTACCGCTGTGTCCACCCTGGGAGTCAGTCTACTTGCTGCCAGGACTGCCATCAGGTGCCGTGGAGTAGGGCTAGGGGTCAGGGTCAACTAGTCCTAACCCCAAACCCTGCCATGCCCATGGAGCTCAAGCCCAGACCTTAAACCACCACCTGCAGGGCCTCCCATCACAGGGCACACAACAGACCTTGAGGCAGGTGCTGACGTCAAAGGATGTCTGCCCCTGACTGCCCCTCTGCGTGCGATAGCGGCGGCTGATACCCGACTCTACAGCTTCTCGCTCCATGAGAAGAGATACAAACGCAAAGCCGGGGCGGGCGGCAGCCTGTACCATACACCAGGCAGCCAATAACAAGGGCGGGAGGGCGGGAGGGTGGGAGGGGAGAGGGGCAGACGCAGACGTAGCGTGAGTGCGATGCCCTTCATGATTGCTTGCTTGCGCTCTTTGTGCTAAGAGTGTGTAAGCCATCTGTTCGACATTCAGCATGAGGTGGGGCATGGACATGTGATGAGCTGTGGGTTGCTGTCGAACCCAGCGAGCCTCTCAAAGCAAGCCCCCCAGCAATTGGTGATCAGGCAGTCAACAATGAAATATCACCTCTAGCCATGCCCACCTTGTGCCTACGTGCTCGCCTCTCAGCAGCGGTGTTTGGGTTGTCTGGGGTGGGTGTGGTCAAGCGCAATGCATGTGCCACACCCTCGGCATCAAGCCCTGTAGTATCAGGTGTGGCTGTAGCCAATGCAGAACGGGCCAACTTGCTGCTGCGTGCCTTGCCAGCAACAGCTCGCACCACCCAGTACAACAAGGCTGCATTGCCACTGGCCTGGGCCAAGGCAAAGACGCCTGTGTGCAGGGTAGGCCAGACTTACATACTGTAGACGTTTAGTTGTACTTGGAACTAGAGCATCACCTAGTTTCTCTGAGATGGAGAGTAGCCTGCCACTGTGCATGCAAGCAACCCCAAGCTTCCCCAGTTTGAAACCAAAAGCTAGCCGTGGGTGGATGCGCCCGCAAAGCCATCCGGCCAGCCCCATCTGAAGTGTAGAGCTTGCGGGACGGCTCGCTTCTACCGCAAGGCTTTACCAAGATGGAAAAAAAAGTCCCAACCAACTGGGAAAAGGCTTAGCGGACCACCAACCAACTGGGAAGAGGCTTAGCGGACCAAGCTTTATACCACCAATGGCACCATACCGATCTTGGAGAACCAAGGCTCTTATTGGGGGGGCTGCAAGAATGCGTCGGAATTGAAACAACCATGTGGACATGTGTGTGCAGTGATGGGTAATACATGTATCGATACAGGAAATACAAGAAAATATAAGAAAACACGTGTATTTTGTGTATCGATACAATACAGCGATACAGAGGCTACATGTCACGCGGGAAAGGAGCAGCTAGGAGCAGCGCAGCCAGTCCCGCAGCCTGTCCTTGATGTCTGGGCAGGACGGCGACGTCGGAAAGTCAGGGCCTCCCAACTTTGATGTTCTTGCATGTAAAGCCGGCACATGCGACCGGCTGCTCCGGGAGCAGGCCGATGGCTTTAGCCCCGCGCGGCATTGCTTTAGCGCGGAGTCTAGTTGTGCCAGCAGCCAGCAGCTGCTTCTAAGGCATCGACGCAACTTGCCGGCCGGCACTTGTATTTTTTAATACGATACGTGTATTCTTGTATTATACAAAAAATACGTATCGTTTATTTTGGTGTAGCATGAGGGCTGTGGGGCTCAGGAGTTGCAAGAATGCAAAGAGAATAACATGCTTACCAAAACATCTTTCGCGCAAAAGTCTTTCGTGCAGACACTGACTGAGAACTTCGTGTGCACAGCTGTTGGTGGCTGCATGTCAAGGTTTCCCCTTGTGCTCTGGTAAGTCCGAACCAGGAACAGCAATAAAAAACACAGAACACCAAACTGCTAAACTCCCGAAAAGCCTGCTTCCATGTTCGCCTGCTCGCTGAACGAACGTGTTGCCCTGCATTTGTTGTAGTCTGAGCGTGTTGTAGTGCGCGTTCTTTGTTTTCTTGTACTTTGCCTCGGGTGAACCATCGGAGCCGCTGTGAAGTAGTGGCGACATGTATCTGGACGGGGTAAGCACAATAGCCAAGGGTACGCTATGTAAATGGTGATATGCAGCAACTTCCGTCTCCCGTAGGTCTCTTCATCTGCTCCCACTGGCCCCTTGGTGTTTGACAAGCAGACGCCGCGCTTTCCTTTACAAATGCCACCAAATGGCAACATCCGCACACTCGTGCCAGGTGCTAGACACTTGCCCTATTCAAAAAGGAACCAAGCTGTTGCCCCTGGGTAATGCCCGCTTGCAAAAGCCTGTTTGTCATGAAACTGCAGACATCGACAATCAGGATGTGTTTAGAGCCCTGCTCCCCTTCCACAAAGTGAACACCACAACTCGGTGTGTGTTCAACAATGACAAGATATACGACGTGCCAAACACTCTGGCGGACAAGGTCAGGACGAGATTCATGGCAGCTAGGAGCTGCAGCTTGCACACTGGCTGATAATGGCAGTGGGACTATGGCAGCCACCTGTATGCTCATCCCGGCTGCTCCCTGACAGCCCCCTTGTCCCTCACTAGGGCCTCCATGTGAGCCGGATCAGAAGCAGCCACTAGCAGCCACTAACTAGATCCGACTCAAACAGCGCTATTAGGCTGTGTGGGGTAAACCCAGTGCACATGGCACATGAGCCGCCTACCACCTACACTATTGCCTGACCCGAGGGCTATGATGTAGAGTTGGCATGACAAAACATGCACTAAGTGTAAGCTGATGACAGCTCAACAAAGGGGGCACACATTACTGTGCCTCAGCAGGCTGCTGCTGCTGCTCCTGGGCCTTGGGGGGCTTGTCTCGCACCCGCTTGTAGCCCAGGCCAGGGTACTCCTTGCCCTTGGCTGGCAGCGCTCCCTGGTCTGGCCAGTAGCACAGCTCCAGTGTGCGCCACCTGCTCTCCCCAATGCGCTGCATGTTCAGCGCTGCATTGCAGTCCCTGTCCAGCCACCTGCCTGGCTGTGGTGCTGGCTTGGCTTTGGCAGCCTTGCCCTTGCCCTTGCCCTTGCCCTTGCCCTTGCCCTTGGTGGGCTCAGCTGCCGGCTTGCTGCGCTTGGCTGGAGGGGGAGTGCTGGGCCCTGGCTCTGAGGCTGCTGGCTGTGTAGCCTAGTGGCTGCTGCGTGGGGCCTGTGGGGGCTTGCGGGGGGCCACTACCGGGCACCACATCAGGCCCCGCACTGGCTGGCCACGCTCCTGGCTCCAGGCTGGGCGCACCAGGCGCTGTTCCACCTGCCCTGCTGGGGGCTTCCAGCCTGCAGGCCTTGTGGCACTGAGTTTGTCCAGCTCCTCCTCACAGGGCTGCTGGCCATTCACTGCTGAGCTGACCCGGCTGGTGCGGTGCTCATCCACAAGCACCACCCTGCCCCGCCGCTGGTCTGTGCCCCTGGGCCTGCACACCACCTTGCAGCAGGCTCGCAGCACCGCGCCAGCACCTCACCCACCCCCAGTGCCAATGGTAGCTGCACCAAAGAACACCACCAGCTGCTTGGCATGATTGTGGCGCTCCATGGACAGCTCAGCCATGCTGCAATGGAACCAACAGGAGCGACGGGTTATCACACAGCGCGTAGCCCACAGTAGCCCACAGTCGGCTAGGGTCACGCACCTTTCTGTTTCTTTCCCGGGTCCTTCTTGTGCTTCTTCTTAGCCATTACAGGATGCGCAGTGCGACGGGCGGTGGCGTTTTTAAGCAACTTGGGTTTCCCGTGAAAAATGCACGGTTGTGTGAAAATACACCCTGTGCCTCACTCGGGCATGGAGCCACTGCTCCCACTCGGGCATGGAGTTGAAGATGGGGAGAGATGCGTCACTGCTGCTGTCGAGATCACTGCTCCCTGACAGCCCCTGGTCCACCCCCCTGAACCTCAAAGCCCTGCCTCTACACCTGGATCCTCACTGCCTTCCTTGCCTGGCCCAGGTCCAATCCCCGGGGTTCAGGAACAGCGCCCCGCGGCAGTCAGGCCATGTGGCCATGAACCAAGTGGCGTCACTGGACCCTCGGCAGCAACATGTGGTGCGAATGGCCTCACTCTCCCCGCGGCCCCCATTAAGCCGCACCTCACCCGTCAGTGGGCCAATAACACTGCTGCTGGGCCCCCACAACCAAGCTTGCCAGCATGCTGCATGCCTCATGGCGCTCAAGGTTCATGAGGCAGGGGTGCCACAGCTGACCTCCAGGTGCAAGGCCAGCCTCTAACCAAACCACCACCTTTGGGACCTGCTACCAGCACCTCCCTCATTGGTTCGGCGGGCAACAAGTACCAACGCAAAGGCAGAACCAGGTCACCTCACTATGGGTGGTGTTCTGTCTGCATTGAGTTATGTTCCCATGTATGGGGCATGGGCGCCTCCCACCTACACTATTGCCTGACCCCTGTGACTGGGCTTTAGCCTAGATTCATAGCATAGGTTACAGGCAAACACAACTCATTACACATGGAACAACATGTTTAGACTGTGGGTAATCTCACCCCGCTTCAACCCAATTGAAGCATCCTCGGTCGCACCCTTGATGACTACAGCCCTAACTCCAGTGGCACTTTGTCCCTAGACCACTGGGCACCCCATTAAAACTAACAGTGGGGTGGCATGACAGATCTGCACTGATGGCAGCTGATGGCAGCTCAAAGCACGGTCACACTACTATGCCACATTAGGTTTCTACTGCTGGACCTTGCAGGCTGGCTCCGTAGTGAAGGCTGCATGCGTCCTGCCACCAGCACCCACCCCCCTTTCCCCCGCACCACCTCCTGTATGTACCCTCCTAGTAGGAAAGTGGGTGAGCAGCCACACACTGCAATCCAGGCAGAGCATCGAGGGCCAGCCCTACAACCAGGCGTTGAGCCAGCACTTAGTGCGCTGATTTGTGCCTTCCACAGCATACAGTTGTGGGTTTGGACAGGAGGCCCAGAGGGCAAAGAACACGGTTTTGCACCGAGGCCCAGACTGGGGTCGTGTAGAGGCGCACAAGTAGAGGGCGCACTTTGCACAAGCCAGTACCAGAGCAGAGAACCGTTGCATGTGAAGGGGTGTGGGTGTCGCCCTCCAGCCGCCACCCACACTCCACACAGGGACCCTGACATGTGTTGTCAATGAAGCACACCTACTGGCCTCGGGGCTGTTGGGTGAGGTGCTGGACCTGTCACCAACGTCACTGCTGCTGGCACGGTTGTGTGAAAGTACACCCTGTGCCTCACTCGGGCATGGAGCCACTGCTCCCACTCGGGCCCTGACCACTCTGACAGCACCATTGCGCTCCTGGTTGCTCTTCCGTCAACCTGCGTGGTTTCTGCATCAGGGTGTATCAACGTGCATAGCCGAAGCAGTTCATACCCATGTCTGCAATGTAACCATTGTCATGCGGATGTCATTGCCACTCCACTGCCTCTGGCCTGCCCCTCGCAGGCCCCCAGCACGGGCCCGGAGGTCGGGCCTGGCTGCTATGCACACGACCCCTTGGGGGACCACACCACGGGGATGCCGGAGCTCCCTCCTGGGCAAAGCCACGCCATGCTGGCCTTTGCCAAGCACAAGGCCCGCCCCTCACCTGTGTTCAAATCCCCAGAGAGGTGAGAAGGGCTGGAGACGAGGCGGGACAGGCCTGGAGCGCAGCAGGCAGCAAGGGGTCAGCGGAGGCAGCGGTATGAGGCAGCCAGGGGCAGGGGTTATCAGAGGTTGTAGTGTGGCACAGAGGGGGGTGGGAAGCTGGCGGGGGAGATGCCTCAAGGTTCCTGGGTTTCTAAACTGTGCCCAATGATGGTAGCCTGTGCTGCTGCTGCTCATGCTGACTAGACTATGCTGACTAGACTATGCTGACTATGCCATAGAGCCATAGAGCAATGCCAGACAAGGAAATCATCATTGAATACATGGTTGCTCCAGTCAGCACCTTGGCCCTCAACCTTGAGCCTTCATTGCAATCTAACATACTATTTGTGGACCACTACAAAACAGTATTTTTTCTGTGTGGTGTTCCCATCGCATGGCATGCTCATGGCCTATACATGGCATACACATGGTCATGGTCGCCTACCACCTACACTATTGCCTGACCCCTGTGACAGGGCTATGCGTAGAGTTGGCATGACAAAACATGCACTAAGCACTAAACTAAGCTGACGACAGCTCAAAGGGGGGGCACACACTACTGTGCCTCAGCATGCTGTTGCTGCTGGGCCTTGGGTGGCTTGTCTCGCACCCGCTTGTAGCCCAAGCCAGGGTACTCCTTGCACTTGGCTGGCAGCGCTCCCTGGTCTGGCCAGTAGCACAGCTCCAGTGGGCGCCACCTGCTCTCCCCAATGCGCTGCATGTTCAGCGCTGCATTGCAGTCCCTGTCCAGCCACCTGCCTGGCTGTGGTGCTGGTTTGCGCTTGGCAGCCTTGCCCTTGGCCTTTGTGGGCTTAGCTCCCGGCTCAGCCTTGGTGCGCTTGCTGCGCTTGGCTGGCAGGGGAGTGCTGGGCCCAGGCTCTGAGGCTGCTGCCTGCGTGACCTCCTGGCTGCTGCGTGGGGCCTGTGGGGGCTTTCGGGGGGGCACTTCAGGGCACCACATCATGCCCCGCACCGGTTAGTCACGCTGCTGGCTCCAGGCTGGGCGCACTAAGCGGTGGTGCACCTGACCTGCTGGGGGCACGGGAGGGTGCCCAACTATGAAGCGCAGCATGCCAGCTTCAGTTTGGCAGAGGGACTAGCTGTGGTCACATCGGTAGGACAGAGCAGGTGGTCAGGCCGGTTGGCTGGCTGCTACCACTGCAGGGACGAGACCGCACTGGCAAAGGCTCAGCAACGCTTAGCCCAGGTCCATCACCCCGCCCTCAGCCCGCCAGACTATGCCTCATGGACTTCCAAAGGCTGGGCTCTGTCCCGCCAGCCGCGCTGGCGACACTCCGTCCCACAGCTGCCATCCCCTGCCTCAGCGGTGCCTGCCCCAGTTCCAGCCAGCCTGGCCTCGCTGTCAGCTGCATCACTCACCTCTCCGCACTCCACAAGCTTTCCGTCACAAGGCTCGACAAGATCGCACGACCGCAGCGGCTGCGGTGGTCACCCATCTTTTGCATCACATCTCCCGCGCTTGATGGCACTGCACGCATCTGACACCCGCGTAGTGGCCAAGAACGAACGGGCGCTGAGCGGCACGCCCGACTCCCTGGGCCCAGGCGCTTATGCCTGCGATCTTCCGCGATTGCGCTCACCGCACGCCGCTCTGCAGTCTGCCCCCGCGTACCGCAGCCTGGCTGCCAGTGCGCAGCAAGTGCCGCAGCAGGCACCCGCACACAGCGTTCAACGGGCAAGCACGGCGGCGCGGGTTTCCGCGTCAGCGAGCCCCGCTGTGCAGCCTCGCATCCCGTCACCCATCGCCAAAGTGGTCAGCCAACTGCATGAGGAAGGGCTGCTGTCATCGACGCCCCTCCCCCCGACTCCCAGCCACCTGCAGCAAACTAGCGGAAGGCCCTCATCCGTGGCAATGCCAGCAGACCAAGGCGGGGAAAGCCGGCTTGACGACGCGAGCGCAGTGATACCCACACCGATCGGAGTCGATCCCGACTGGCTGGTGCATCAAGCACTAGTGGCGCTGAGCTTTGCGCACACTGAGGAGACGCGGGGTGCCGCCACCATCAGCAAACGCAGGGGCGCTGCATCAGGCGCGGCAGGACCCATCAGCCCCGTGCGCGCGGAGCACCTCAAGGTCCAGGTGAGCAACGTGGGGAGTAGCCAGAGTTGAAGGGCTGGAGAGGGGAGCGATACCAAGCAACACTCGCAAGCTAGTCATTTGCACCAGGCCGCATGGTGGGTGAGTGTTCACTGAAAGGGTCAGAATATCCTGCCCAACACGTTTCAATGATAGGGTTTCATGCGCAGGCTTGGTGCCGGTATCAGCCGCATTGTCCCTCACTAGGGCCTCCATTTGAGCCGGATCAGAAGTACCTACTAGCAGCCTCTAGCAGCCACTAGCAGCCACTAACTAGATCCGACTCAAACAGTGTTATTGGGCTGTGTGGAGTAAACCCAGTGCACATGGCACATGAGCCGCCTACCACCTACACTACTGCCTGACCCGAGGGCTATGATGTAGAGTTGGCATGACAAAACATGCACTAAGTGTAAGCTGATGACAGCTCAACAAAGGGGGCACACATTACTGTGCCTCAGCAGGCTGCTGCTGCTGCTCCTGGGCCTTGGGGGGCTTGTCTCGCACCCGCTTGTAGCCCAGGCCAGGGTACTCCTTGCCCTTGGCTGGCAGAGCTCCCTGGTCTGGCCAGTAGCACAGCTCCAGTGGACGCCACCTACTCTCCCAAATGCGCTGCATGTTCAGCGCTGCATTGCAGTCCCTGTCCAGCCACCTGCCTGGCTGTGGTGCTGGTTTTCGCTTGGCAGCCTTGCCCTTGGCCTTTGTGGGCTCAGCTCCCGGCTCAGCCTTGGTGCGCTTGCTGCGCTTGGCTGGCAGGGGAGTGCTGGGCCCTGGCTCCAAGGGTGCTGCCTGTGTGGCCTCCTGGCTGCTGCGTGGGGCCTGTGGGGGCTTCCGGGGGGCCACTACAGGGCACCACATCATGCCCCGCACCGGTTGGTCACGCTGCTGGCTCAGGCTAGGCGCACTAAGCGGTGGTGCACCTGACCTGTTGGGGGCTTCCAGTCTGCAGGCCTGGTGGCCATGCGCTTGTTCAGCTGCCTCTCACAGGGCTGTTGGCCATTCACTGCTGAGGTGACCAGGCTGGTGCGGTGCTCATCCCAAGCACCACCCTGCCCCGCCGCTGGACTGTGCCCCTGGGCCTGCACACCACCTTGCGGCACGCACGCAGCACCGCATCAGCACCCCAGCCCCCCCTTGTGCCAATGCCAGTTGCACCAAAGAAGACCACCAGCTTGGCATGCCCACGGCGCTCCATGGACACCTCAGCCACCTCCTCCTCTAACTGCAGCCATGCACACAAGGCAAACAGAGGGTGGCTGACATGGTGGCAAACAGGTTAGGCATGGCACAGTCAACTACCTTATCACGTTACGCCTAACCCACCACTTCCCAGTCCCTTACCCTCCCTCCCTCCCTCCCACCCACCCTCACCGTCTTGAAGAACTGCTCCAGTGTCCGGTCCTGAGCTCCGTACAGCCTCAGCCGCTGTTGTGCCCACTTGGGGTCCAGGTACACCTCCCACACCGCATCCCAGGTGGCCAGGGTGACGGTGATGTGCTTCAGGTTGGCCTCCAGGGAGGTGCCTGCTGGGCCGCATGCTGGCGTGTCACCTCAACCACATACTGGAGCTGGAGCCGGTGACATGTTCAGCCAGACACGCCCCTAACAGCACCACTGTGTCCCTGGCCTGCCTGCCTGACCCGCACGCACAGGCATGCTCTGCAGCCACCACCATGACTCACAATGTTTGATAGCTGCCCGGCTGCAGGTGGCTCAAGATCTGGCCCAGGTGGCTGCTGGACTCCACAAATCCCCCACCTACCTGGCCAGCCCCACCCGTGTGCCTCAACTTCACACCACAATTACTCTTCCTAAAACTCACACACCAGCCGCCACCAAACAACCAGGCAATTACAGCCTACACGACCCCAGTCAGGACGTCAACGCCATCTGCATGGCTGCTGCAACAACTCCTCAAGCACAACACCACCTGAGTAGCCCTACACCACACCCTGTTGCCACCCCCCCACGCGATGGCGGGTTGACAGGCTCACAGGTCGACCAAGAGCCTAGCGCAGCACTGGTGCTTGCCGGCGTGAGCAGTCAAGACACTGTCGGCGGCATGGGTGTGAGTACTGCAGTGCAAGCACGGGCAACGGAGCCGCTCATCATGGCTTCCGCATTGTCCGCTCCGCCGCCTCACCAGCTCCGCCCCGTGGCACCCGCGCCTAGCTCCTTGAAGAGCGCGGTGTCGGGGGCGCACTTGAAAGCGAGCCGACCCAAGTTTGACCGCTTAGTGTTCAATAAGCGGCTCACGTCGCATGCCTCACTGATCCATAGCCGCATTGCAGCTAACACAGATCTTGCATCCGCTCGCGTTGCATTGCGCAAGGAGGTGGTAGGGTGAGGGGCAGGGGGTACGGCAGAACATGGCTGAGGAAAGGTGGTGGGAGCAGAGAAGGGATAAGATAAGGGTGCATGGCGTCAACATGAGCTGGGCAAGGGCATTCTGGAACAATGTGCGACAACGCCCCCTCTTCTTGATTCCCTCTTTGAACGACGCCCCGGCCCCACCAGACTATCGTATCAAAGAAGGGAGCGTGTCATGCCAGACGGAGGTATGATGATGATGTGGCTTACACCGCTTAAGCCGTCAGCCGTTAGGCTGCTAGGCCGCCCTCCCCCTCAAGGGGTTCAGGACTTTCTGTAACGCACTTCATAGCAAGGTGCACAAACAAAGGTGCACATGGGCTCAACATGAAGTCATGCAAGTTCTCATTATTGTTCTGTAAAGTCATGGCAAACTCCGGCTGCTCCCTGATGGAACTCGTGGCAGTGCACTCAAAGACGGAGGTATGGTGTTCAGTATGCATAGCTGAAACAAGTGTAGCATTCCCTCATCACTACTTGTTAAGGGGTGCTCCCGGTGCCACTGCAATGCGTGTGCCCTTATCTCGCCATGGACTTCTTTATGGTATGACACTGTCTCAGAAATACCACAAGCGCCAGACCCTATGGCCGTGAGGCCTCCAGGCCCTCTTAGGCCCTCTTGGGCCTTACCCTTGCGTCCAGCCAAAAAGTCAGTAACGTATCAAGCCTCGTGCTATCACCACCTGCACACCGCCAAAAGATGCGGGCAGGATGGTGCATCTCACCCATGGACTCGGCAGACAGCCTGGCATCCCCTACTGCTCATGCGAAAAGTTCACCGCAATCTTTGTGCCTACCTGCAGCAGGCTGCAGCAGGCTATCACAAGCTAACCGCCAATAATAAACAAGGTCGGCGGCTCGTGCGTCACCTTGTAAGGCCCAAGCTCTCGCGTTTTTGAGCAGGAAACCTCAGAGGGAACCGCGCTGGGGCTCCTGGCTTCGTCTGTTCTATTGTAAGGCACACCTTGCACACGCTAGGTTTCTGCTTGCCCTGCTTATCCTGCGTCACTAGGGAGGTCTGATTTTTATCGTTTTCAACGGATCCAAGCCTGCGAGATCACTGCGAGGAACTGCCTTGCACGGTGCGCACAGGGAAGCAGACCCGGATATGCAGCTCTCCCAAGCGGATATGGGAAGCAGACTCGCTTCTCTGCCGCTCAACCTTCCGTCTAGTCCTCCTCCCGCCCATCGCCGCAGCCACAGCGAGTCTGGCTCGGGCAGCCACGGGGCAAATCATGTCCAAGACCCTGATTTGGACGTGTCGGTGTTTTGTGGACAGCTCTGGAAATCCCATGTGCCGCCCCTGGCCCCTACGACGGCCACCACCGCCATTGATGCGCATTCAGAAGCTGAGCCACAGTCGCTGATTGTTCCCAGTCCTCCCCCACGGCAGGAGGGTATCCACAGCCCTGGCCTTTTGCTGCGACCACAGTGCGCCCCCCAGGCTCCCTACCCCGCTCTACTCCGCCACCGACGCAACTGCAGTGAGGGCTGCCTTGAACTGCTGACCAGCCCAGCCCTGGACCTGAACCTTTCACCCCACTCCCCCACCTGCCCTGCCACCCTCACTGCCGTACCCCATAACCTACCTTTATTCACTCGGCAGGCCACCTGTCCAGCAGCCTCCACAGCTGCGCTGTTGGGGGCTGGGGGGCGAGCAGCGGGTGGGTCAGGCATGAGGGGTGTCGGTGAGGTGGACCCCCTTCCGCCAGTGTCCAGCCTGGTG
Source organism: Haematococcus lacustris (assembly GCA_030144725.1). Classification (NCBI taxonomy): domain Eukaryota; kingdom Viridiplantae; phylum Chlorophyta; class Chlorophyceae; order Chlamydomonadales; family Haematococcaceae; genus Haematococcus; species Haematococcus lacustris. The sequence goes on along the minus strand of JASKMD010000008.1, from coordinate 20,659,533 downwards.
GCCCTGTGGGAGCAGCGCAGCAACCACTCCTTGCGGGCCGGCAGCCACTGCTCCATGTGCCACCTGCCGCATGCGCCCACCCCGTCCATCCGTCGCTCCCTGGCCCTGGGCGCCGCAAGCCCCCGCACCCTATGCGCCACATCCCGCTGGCTGGGCGTGACAGCGGGCTGTGGTGAGGCTAAGGTTGAGGAGAGCCGACTGGCGGCGGTGGATAGTGTGCGGAGGGTGTTTGAGCAGGGTTGTGCCAATGCTATGGGTGAGAAGAGGTGCCAGACTGCTCCCGCTGCTAAGAAAACCCAGCAAGTGGGTGCAGCAGTGGGGGATAGCCAGGAGGGCAGCAGCGGCAGCAGTAGCGACAGCAGCAGCGGCAGCAGCTGTGGCAGCACTGGCAACAGCGGTTGCAGCAGTCCCCCAGGTAGCCCGCTGTTCCAGGCCATGGCTGAAGGCTGTAGTGAAGTGAAGGCCAGCTTGGGTCCGGCCACAAAGCCATCGGCTTTTACCACCAGCCCATCACATGCAGCAGTGGCAGCTGGGCTGCAGCCGTCTGGGGCTCTTGTGGGTGTAGGGGAGGGTGCTGCGCTGCGTGCCGCAGCTGGCGGGGAAGGGGCTGTAGAGCAGCCACCTCGCATGGCAGTTGAGCCTGCTGGCAGGGAGGAGGTGGGACAGGGCAGGCGGGGCCGGGTGCAGCAGTGGCTAAGCTCCTTGCGCCACAGCCCCTGGGCCGTGATGGCTGGTGTCATTCTGTTGCCAGTCCTGCAGTCATAAGCATGGCACCAACCGGCTAGGATTGGGCAAGGCATGACCTGCTGAATGGTTGGGATGGCTGCTGAGTTGCACTACGAGCTGTGAGTGTGTGATGCTGTGAGCTGAGCTCTGTGCTTTGACTGGATGATGGGCTGTCCACAGGTGGGGGTGGGGCAGATAGTTAAGGTGGGTAGTGCAAGGGGATGAGGGGCACATCACATTTGTGTCATGCTGGGTGAGGGGAGTGAAGGGAAAGGATTGTGGCAGTTTTGGCATAGGCACTGCAATGGTTGGGGTGTGCTTGGGGCCTGGGCTGGGGGGCCAGCAAAACGTGAGCAAGTCGACCACCGACACACCGCCTGGAGTTTTAGCTCTACACAAGTCAATGCACACCATGGTCACATATTCACACATTGAGCCCACCTGCTTTCCCTTCTTGACTGAGTGCTCTGAAATTGCTGACCAGGTGAGTTTGAACCAAGCTATGGGTTGCTTATGAGGTTTTGGGTGTGGAAGCGTCTGCCCAGCCCTTGTTTTGGCAGTTGCGGTATGGGAGCCTTTGAAGTACGTCCCTGCGCAACACAGGCTAGGTTTTGAGGTCGGCTTGGCATTGGGATCGTCCCAGAGTGTGTGTGCCAGGGCGAGATGAGGCTCGTGTTGAGGGTTGAACCGAACTGCTGTCGATGGTCCTGGCTTAACTGGTAGAGGCTGGGTTGTGAGTGGTGAGTCACACCCCTTCGCATGCCATCTTTGTAGCCAGTCCTCCTGCAGTAGCTGTCGCTGTACAACATACCTCCAACATTTTGATGCATGTTCGGCATGGGTAGACAGCATGCAGCAGGGAGTAGCATGTTGTCATGCAAATGACGTATGCACAGTGGTTGCATGGGTGAGACGTCACGTGCACGTCACAGCAGAAGCTGCCTAAGGGATGAGCAATATGAAGCATTAGAGGATACGTTTGTAATGCGTGCTGACTAGGGAGCGGTTTTTCTCATGCGATCTCATTAGTCGAGCGGCGACCGCTCCCTAGTGCTGACTGAGTTGCGTCCTGCACTGGAGACCCACTCTCGCCAGCAGCTGGGCAAATACATGGACTGTGCGGGTACACTTAGAAGCTATCACGCCTGTTGCCAAGATAGAAATGGCCAGACTGATTTGAGCATTATGGTATTCTTGCGGACTGGTCAGGTTTACCATGCACTCACATACGCCAGGAAATGACCATAGCCCAGAGTATCTGAAAACGAAAGATAGCCTCACTAAGGGCCTCAGCAGCCAAGGAAGTTTATGGTTCAAATTGAATTGCCATGCAAGCCTTTATGGAAATCCTGCTTGCACGTTGCGATGGGTAGCCCGTAAGACACAAAAGCTACTGGCAAGGGTAAATCGACCGCCGACATGAGCGGACGGGGCAGGGGCGGATTGCCGGCATTTTCGGGCCGGGGTGGAGGTCGCATCACCTCGCTGCAAGCCAGGGATGCAGCACCGGGAGGTCGCGGTGGGGGCAGGTTCGGCAAGAAGTATAAGAAGACGCTGAACGGGAACTATATGAACTCCGGAAAGTCAGAGACATCAGCATCGACCGAGGAAAGCAATGCCAAGGTCTGCTGGTCACGGCTCGCTGCATCGCAGTCGGATTTCAGATTTGAAAAGTAGCGTCCGGGGGTCTGTCCGCAGTTGCAGCAAACCAAGCTGGAGGATGCGCTGGAGGCGGAGCTAGGATTTCCACTGTTCTCGAGCGGCGACGACAAGCTCGGCTGGCTCATGAACATTCAGCCGGTGGGCGTGGATGTGGCAGCCCCATGATGGCTGGTCCTCCAGCCCCATGATGGCTGGGTCAACGCTGCTCTTGCCTGCAGTCCAGCATGGAGGACAAGGCCAGTGGCCAGACGTGCAGTGCTGCAGACTGCTACTTCATGTGCCAGGTGTGCCACCAGGTCAACCAGCAAGGATGTCAAGCCCATTCCTTGCAAGCAGTGGCATGGTGCTCAGAGACATGTGCCAGTTGGTGGTGCTATTTGAGCTATTGGCATGCCTACCACACGGTAGCTGGCTCTGCCCACATCCAGAGTGTGCCTGACTGCAACTGCGCAGGATGGCTCCATGTTCAAAGCCCGCATGCCCTTCGCGCCCTACTTCTACTTGCAAGTGCGTCCGATGCAGCATGCACCATGTAGCTCCTCAGGAACCCTCAGCCATGTTGGGAGGCATGGGAGGCCGCAGCTGTGCCAGGCAGGTCAGCCCTGCAGCCTTCTTTGCTTGATTTGCCAGCACACAGCAGTCCTCTGCCATGAGGCGCGCAGGTGGCAGACGGCATGGAGATGGAGGCAGAAGGTGCGCTGCGGAAGCGCTTCGAAGGGCTGGTGCAGGCGGCGGAGATTGTGGAGCGGGAGGACCTTGACCTGGTGGGTGAAGCTGATGCAAGGGTGCTGACTGGGCTTGGTGCTGACCTGGCTGCCTGTTAGGGTGGTTAGGTGTAGTATTTGTGGTGTGGTGTATGGGATGGTGTGGTGGTGTGTGTGATGGCTAGGGGTGGTACAGGCCCATAAGGCCCCGGAAGCTAGCCGGATCAAGCTGTGTGCTACTTACCAGTCAGGAGTGTGGACTCCATGAATGCCAGGGCCATACGTTCCCAGGCCGAGCCCACCTTGCCTGCCCAGTCATCACAGTCGTTCAAGCCAAACAGCAGCCACTGCAATGCCTCAAGGGTCGGGCACATGGGCCACATAGTCTAGCCATGGGCACCATGGTCGTGAACCCAGCACCAAAGTCTACAAACACATGAGGCAGGCGAGGGTACACCAGGCACCACCAGCTGGCTAGCAGTGTGTGCCAGCAGCACCCCGCACAGCCACACCTGAAGCCTCCAAACAAACCTTTCCCCTCACCCCTCATTCCTCAACCACCATCATGGCAAATTCCGTGACCATGTACCCAGCCTGCACAGCTGCTTTGATGATGACAGGCACGCCCAGGATTAGTGTGATGGCTCACATGTGTAGGGCTGGGTGACGGCTGTGCTGGACCGCTGTATGGGGTGTGCTGGGCCACTGTGCTGCAGAAGAACCACTTGAGCGGGCTGAAGCGCAAGCTGCTGCGGGTCAGCTTCTGGAACAGCCAGCAGCTGCAGGAGGTGAAGCGTGAGCTGGTGCCAGTAGTGGCGAAGAACAAGGCACGGGCCAAGACCACCCAGGTATGGTGACACTGACACGGATTCATGCACTACAGCAACAGCCGCTGGCACCTGCTCCTGCTGTAGCATGCTGCCGCTGCTGCTACCGCTCCCGTGGTGGGTGTGGCGGCTGCTGCGGCTACGGCTGCTGGTGACGACACTCCCCGCCAGAGTGCCTATGCATATGTGAGCGTGGAAGGGAGCTGTGCTGCAGGCGTATGCCGAGATGGCGGCCATGCAGGCGCAGGGAGTGGGCGGGGCAGCGGTTGTCCAGGTGGGTTGAGGGGGAGGCAACTTGCCTAGCTTTGTGCCTCCAATGGTATGTCTCGCCAGGGCAGCCAGCCTGCCCAAGTCTGTGCCTTGCTGGCATGTGGACCTGCCCTGTCACTGTATGCCCAGTGTTGTGCTCAAGAGCAGCGAGGCAGCGAATGAACACCACCAGCACCCCCGCAGCCCGGCAGCTCACCTAGCGCACCCACACGACCAGCACTGCTAGCCATGGTTCAGCCAAGGTGCTCATGTGAGCAGCCCACTTCATTGTGCAACAAGCTAGTGCGTGGGTAGTATGCAATGGCGTGCACCTGTCAGTGAAAACAGGGACAGGAGGAGGGCATGTAGGCTGCACTGCATGGACACCAGGGCACTGGCTAGTGTACCACCCGGCACCAGCTAGGGTTAGCGTTAGGGTGAGGGTTTAGCTACCCTAACGACCCTAATGCAAACCTATTCCTAGAACCACGGCGGCTAGCTAGGGTTGAGTCATGCGGCGCAGGCCACCATGCGCACCTGCAGCGCATGCACCCATGCAGCCGCACTGCATGGCCCACTCCAGGCTGTGTTTGCCACTGGTGACCTCAGGATGTGATGGAGGCGCTGCAAGACATGCGGGAGTTTGACGTGCCCTACCACATCCGCTTTGCCATAGACCTGGACATCCGCTGTGGCCACTGGTTCACTGTCAGGTGTAGGGTGAGAGTGGGGGCCACACCTGGCTGGTCACACCTGGCTGGTCACACCTGGCTGGTCATGCCTCGCTGGTCACACCTGGCTGGTCACACCTGGCCGGCCACACCTGGCTGGTCATGCCTCGCTGGTCACACCTGGCTGGTCACACCTGGCTGGCCGGAGCATGTGCAGATGGGATACTGCCATCGACAGGGTACGAAGAGTTTATGAGACTGCCCGCGCCTTGCCAGCTGCATCAGTGCTGCTGGGAAGGTGCTGCTGGGGTAGTGACCATGCATGGATGACGAGCAGGACGATGACTTCTAAGATACAGATTCTGATCGTGAATGCTTGGGATGCTGGGGGATGCCATTAGACCTGCCCAAGGGCCCTACCATCAGGCAGGGTTCTGCTGCTAGGCATGTGCTCACAGATGCTATCATAGCAATGCATGTGTGTGGGCATGTGTGACACATGCAGGATGGTGTGACCAGCATGGAACGGAGGGCTGACCTGCTGCAGCGCGCTGAGCCACGCATCTGTGCCTGGGATATCGAAACCACCAAGCTGCCACTGCAGTTCCCTAATGCAGACTACGATCAGGTGGGTCCCGCTGGCCAGATAAGGTCAGCCTGGGTCAAGGCAGGTCAAGACAGCCCATGCCAGGTCAGGGGCAATGGTGGGGCTGCTGCTGCTGCTGCTGCTGCTGCCGCTGCTGCCGCTGCCGTTGCTGCCACTGCCGCTGCTGACCCTGTTGCAGCTGTTGCGGCGCACAGTTATAAACATACAGTTGCATGACAACCAGCCGCTGGTGTTCAACTAGACTACCATGTCATGTAATGCTGCTGCTGCTGCTCCTGCTGCTGCTGCTGCTGCTGCTGATGATGATGATGATGATGACATGACACTTGGTGCCTCCAGTACCGCCCATGCTGCTGCTGCTGTCAGGTATTCATGATCTCATACATGCTGGACCGCCAGGGCTACCTCATCACCAACCGTGAGGTGTGCTGCGGGTCTGCTGCCATGCCCTGTGCCCATCACCCACGCAGGGTGCAGCCTGTGATGCCCAACACGGCAGTACAGCAGTATCCAATCAAACCGCGTACAGGCAGTCGCCATGCTATGATGGTTGGAGCATCCATGTCCCCAATGCTGCTGCCCTTCTCAGCTTGCTGTGGTTGCTAGTGCCACCTGGCTGCAATGGCTCTACCCAGCTAATGGTACCTACTTCATCCATCTGGCTGCAGCTGCTCTACCCAGCTGGCTGTGACTGCATTGTCTAGGTAGTGGGTGGTGACATCGCCAACTTTGAGTTCACGCCCAAGCCAGAGTTCGAGGGTCCCTTCATTATCTTCAACGAGGCCAATGAGGAGGCACTGCTGCGACGCTTCTTCAACCACATGCGGGAGGTGAGAGACCCACAGCTCCTTCTGGAGGGAGGGGCAGCAGTGGTGTAGAGGAGCAGCAGGCTTGGGCAAAGCTTGCCAGCTCCAGCAGCTGGTGGTGCAGGGCAGACAGCCAGGCGAGGCAAAGGGGTGCGTCTAGGATGCGGCCCAAGGCGTCAGGGGTGAGCCATGGCCATGGCCAAGGCCAGCAAGCTGCAGTGGCCCATGTCGCTGTGTTTGAGGGAGCAAGCTCCGCAGGTGCTGTGAAAGAAGACATTTCCAGCAGTACCCAGCTGCTCACTGTCCGTAAGGAGTCCTGGGGCTCCTTGTCTCAATCAAGCCATCAGCCAGTCCTTCAGCAGTGCCACACATCAGCTGCGGCTTGCAGCCTGGTGTGTCGTGCGGTCCTCTGGGACCAAGGCTCACGCGCTGACCCCTGCCATGAGTGCAGGCAGCCCCGGCCATCTATGTCACATACAACGGTGATTTCTTCGACTTCCCGTTTGTGGAGAAACGTGCCGCCCAACACGGCATGGACCTGGCCCAGGAGCTGGGCTTCAAGTAGGGGCTCCGCATTGCCCGCTAGGCAGCTGCACTCAGGCCCTGCAGGCTGGCATGACCTGCTCCCGCTAAATGCCCTGCTAACCCCACGCAATGCCCTGATCCCCTGATAGCCGCACAGCACTTAAACCCCTTCTATAAAAACCACAGGACCCAAGCCCGTACCAACAGTTCCCTGCCTGGCTTCCGTCCCTAAGGCAGCATCCAGGGCAGGGCAGGGCCAGACAAGTCAGGGTTGGAGGGCAGGGCAGGGCGGACACCACACAAGGCAGGGGTGGAGGTTACCCCTTGCGTCACCATGCCCCCTGACAGCTGCTGGGAACGTCACACCATAGGGGGACATTGGCTGGCTGCCACAGACTGCTTGCATGCGTGCTTTTCTTTGCTCCATGCACTTGGGAGGGCTGCTGGTGGTCCCATGAAGCCTGCAGCCCCCTCCTCTTCTTGCATCGCCACCCATCAACCTGAACTTTGGGATGCCGGACCAGCTGTGGGCCCCTTGCCTCTGCCATGCCCCTGTGCCTGTCTTGCTGCAGGACAGCTGCAGGGGGCGAGGTGCTGGCACGCCATGCCGTGCACATGGACTGCCTGCACTGGGTGAACCGCGATTCCTATCTCCCCCAAGGCTCCCGTGGCCTCAAGGTGACTGCAGCCCAGTCCAGGCAGGAGGCCAGGCAGGGGGCCAGGCAGGGGGCCAGGCAGGAGGCCAGGCAGGGGGCCAGGCAGGGGGCCAGGCAGGAGGCCAGGCAGGGGGCCAGGCAGGGGGCCAGGCAGGGGGCCAGGCAGGGGGCCAGGCAGGGGGCCAGGCAGGGGGCCAGGCAGGGGGCCAGGCAGGGGGCCAGGCAGGAGGCCAGGCAGGGGGCCAGGCAGGAGGCCAGGCAGGAGGCCAGGCAGGAGGCCCTCGTCAACATGTAACCCCCACCTCCACCCGGTACCCATGTCACATTGCCCTGCCTGCTGCTGCGTGCACTACCACCCTAGGCTACCCGGAAGGCTTTGCTCCACAGACCGGTGATGTCCACAGTAGCTCCTTGCCCCTCGTGACCTTTTTTCTACAACATCCAGCAAGGGAGGATTGGGCAACAGCGATGCTCATGGGCAGCTGGACGGCAGGGGGTGCAGTGCAACGGCGAGGGTGCCTCTTTTATGCCTGGTGTGACCTGATGGTGTGACATCTTCAGGCCGTGACCAAGGCGAAGCTGGGGTATGATCCTGTGGAGGTGGACCCTGAGGACATGCTGCGCATGGCGGCTGAGCAGCCCCAGGCCATGGCGGCCTACTCCGTGTCTGATGCCGTGTCCACCTACTACCTGTACATGACGTGAGGGCAGTACAAGGCAGTACAAGGCAGTGCATGGCAGTATACGGCCTGAGAGGGTAGCAGCTGCCGGCCTGTACTGCACCAGCACCCATCCAAGAACCCAGGTCATGCCCACACTGCTGTAGTGTGCATCAAGGCAGCTGGTCCATGCCTTCAAATTGCAAGAGGGTGAGATACCTCACAAGCAAGGAGTGACCAGCCACATGCATCACCACTCTGCGCGCATGCTGCTGCTGCTGCTGCTGCTGCTGCTGCTGCTGCTGCTGCTGCTGCTGCTACCTCAGGTACATCCATCCCTTCATCTTCTCCCTGGCCACCATCATCCCCATGCCCCCAGATGACGTGCTGCGCAAGGGCAGCGGTACACTGTGCGAGCAGCTGCTGATGGTGCAGGCCTTCTTGAAGGGCATCGTCTGCCCAAACAAACATGCGCAGGAACCTGAGGCCTTCTACAAGGTGACAGTGCACAAGGGGTGGGCGTGGGGGTAGGGCTGCAGCTTATGGGCGCGAGGGTAAGGCTGCGACATACTGGCCAGGCCACAGGTGTCTGGAAGGGTTTCTCAGGCCTAGGGGTCAGATGGGGAAGGGGAGGATGCAGGTTTGTGGGGCAAAGGGGCAAGGTAGGAGGGCGAGGCTGGGTGGCGTGCACTGGCAGCACACAGCGCACCTAGCAGTACACTGTGTGTTGGGCATTCGGCTGGGTGACCTGGGTGGCCTGGCGGTGGAGCGTGCAGGTGTGTGGTGTGCGCAGGGGCACCTGCTGGACAGCGAGACGTACATCGGTGGCAAGGTGGAAGCGCGCGAGAGCGGCGTGTTTCGCGCCGACCTACCGCTGCGCTTCCGCTGCCAGCCGGCCGCCTACCAGGCAAGTAGTGCGCGCCTACTAGGCCAGGGCATTTCTTGTCCTGAATGCTACTAGACAAAGCTTGCTGTGAAGCCAACGGCCTGGCGTGTACGGGTACGCACTAGCGACCGCTCACCGCGCACCGCTGACTGACGGCGTGCACATGACGGCGCAGCGCACCCTGCGTGTCATCGGAAGGTGTCACTCGTTAGCGCAAAGAAGCAGCGAGGAGTTCTCATTTCAGCGGGCTGGCTGCGTGGTGTTCTTGCCTAGCCGGCATACTGCTCAGCGGCAGCCGTTTCCTGCGCAGGGCCTCATCGACCGCCTTGACAAAGAGCTGGCGTATGCTGTGGTTCACGAGGGCAAGATGAAGGTGAGCAGCATCTGCATACACAACACAGCTCAAGGTAAAGGAGCCTACCCGTGGCAGGCTCCAGCTCCAGCTCCTGACTGCAGCATTGTGTACTACATGAGTTAGCATGGAACATGGATCAGCATGAGGCAATGACACTTTGAAGCTCTCACTGAAGTTGAGACAGGATGTCACCCCTCCCGCCCTCCCTCCTTGCCTCCATTGCATCACCGACCCCTTGCTCTCCTTGCCCTTGTGGTGCCGCCCTGAGCCACAGGTGGAGGACCTGGTGAACTACCAGGAGGTGCGGGACGCCATCGCTGGCAAGCTGGCCGGCTTGAGGGACACCCCCAACAGGTAGCTCAAGCCACAGCTGCTTGCTCAGGCCGCCACCACCAGCTTGCCAGGACGCAGGGTGCAGCACAGGGTGCAGCAGCACGCCTCAACCAAGCCCCAGGTCCTCCCTCACCACCTGATAGGGACGGTGGCGGTGACAGCAACGCCTTGCTTTTCCGGGCTGGGTGCAGGCCAGGGACGCCGCTAGGGACCTGGGGCTTGCAGTGTGCTAGCCCAGGGTGTGGCAGCGTGGCTCAGTGAAGCCCTAGGTCCCCTCACCTCGCTTGTCCGGGCCAGGGGCAGGTGCTGCCACAGGCCATCACCTCCGCTGCCTTAGCTTCCTGGCATGTCTGTTGGGCGGGTTTCAGAACTGTGTGGACCTAGAGCACTCCCTACCAGGCTGGCGGCGTAGCGATGTGAGCCAACAGCAACACGCAAGGCAGCCATGCAGACATGCCAGGGCGTCCTCCACACACACATCGCCAGAGATGTCACTGCCTCGGCAGCCCTGCAAGGGCTGGTAAGTCAGCAGTGCCAGCCAAGCAGCAACAGCTACTGAGTAGGCAGGCCCCTAGGTGCCCTAAGCCTGCGTTGCCGACCACTGCCAGCTGCCTGGCTGCAGGCCTGGAGGCTAGGGAGCAGCCTAGCACATGGGTTGGTCGTGCAAACCTGGGTGGAGGAGGTTTTGAAGCATGCATGTAGGCACACACCATGGCTGCCTGGCTGTGGCGGTGCAGGGAGGAGGTGCCGCTGCTGTACCACTTGGACGTTGCGGCCATGTACCCAAACATCATCCTCACCAACCGCCTGCAACCGTCAGCCATCGTCACGGATGAGCACTGTGCTGCATGTGACTTCAACCGGCCTGGCAAGACCTGCCTGCGGGAGATGGAGTGGGTGAGTGGTGCGGCACATCCCCGACTGTCAGCCCCTCCTCTGCCTGGCTGGTCGTACCTGCAGTGCATATGGTGTGAAGCTGGTGCACAATATCACACTTTTGTGCCTCCACGTACACACTTTCTTGCCCTGGCAATGCTGGCCGAGCCATCTTACCCTGTTGCAAGCACACCAGGCTTGACCTGTACCTGCACAGACCACTCAACCCCAACACCACACGCTCTGCTGCAGAGAGCCTGACAACTGGCTGGTTGGGTCTTTGCGTCGCTGCGTTGGGGTTTTGCGTGTAGAGCGTCGTACTGCTGTTGCCGTGCTGCTTGGTTGGGGCTCCCAGCGTTAAGTGTGACATCAATTGTGGCTGAGGCCCATCAACACAGGCTGAGACACAGCATTGTGTGAGTCTGACCTATGGTGATGATGGTGATGATGGTGATGGGGTGAGGGGTGCGACAGGTGTGGTACTGTTCATAAGTCGCAGTGTCACTAGTCAGAGTCAGCCCTGTCAGGTTCGTGGTGGTGACGGATGCAGGTGTGGCGGGGCGAGCACTTTGCCGCCACCAGAGCCGAATACATGGCCATCAAGAACCAGCTGGCCTCTGAAACATTCCCGCCTGCTGCCCCAGGGACGAGTAGTGGCTGGGGGGGGCGTGGCAGGGGTGGGTGGGGTCGGGGGGGCAGGGGCGGTGGGGGAGGAGGTGCCCGTGGCTTTGCTGGCCAGGAGGACGAGCCTGGCGCTGTGAGGTACTGGGAGGATCTGGGCTGGGAGGAGAAAGCAAAGCTGCTGAAGGACCGACTGAAGATGTACACCCAGAAGGTGAGGCGGGGTGAGGCTGGTGTGAGGTTGGGGGCAGGTGGAAAGTGCTTGTGTTCGTTGTAGGTCATGAGCTGCAGTGGCTGAAGTGGTCAACTGTCCTTTTGCCAGGGTTGACTGGAGGCTACCCCGCCCCAGGTTTCGTAGCCAGCTCTGCAGCGCTTATGCTCAAGTGGCCGTGCCGACTGCAGGTGTACAAGCGGGTGCTGGACAAGCCGGTGCTGGAGCCGCGCGTGGCGGGGGTCTGCCAGCGCGAAAACGACTTCTACGTCGACACGGTGCGCGCTTTCAGGGACCGGCGGTACGAGTACAAGGGGCTCAACAAGGTGTGTGCTACAAAGGGCAGGCACAGCTAGACGAGGGTGCTCGAGGCTGGGAGGGGAGAGGGCGGGGCAGCTTGTGGTGACGCTGGGGTGGCACTCAGGTGTTTCGACGGCTCACCCCGTGTGCGCTTATGCGGTGAAGTGAGTGTGACACTCAGTGACCCTTCTCGCTGGCTGTGTAGGGGGGCCACAGGCTGGCATGGCCTATCTGCCCCTTGGTGAGGGGGTCAATGGGGCTGATGCC
>JASKMD010000008.1:20482592-20642592 GCA_030144725.1 Haematococcus lacustris | reverse complement strand
TGACTGGCTGCACAAGAAGGTGGCGGCCATGAACGACAAGTTTCAGCAGCGGAAGCTGCATGACCTGCTGCCCCGCATGGCGAAGAAGCAGAGCACAGTGGCGGCCAAGGCTAAGGCGGCGGCAGGTGAAGCTGGCAGGCAGGGTGGGAGGCATGCTGCTAATGTGAACGACGGTGGACATGCAGCCTGACCACCACAGCACATACATAATTGTCACAGCGGCCACGGCCACATGCTGTCAGGGCTTCATGCTGCTCGCACAACGACATCGTGCCTGCTAACACGTGAAGCAAAGGGGGGCCTAGTTGGCTTGGCTCACTTTTCTCATGTGTGACGTCCCAGGTCAGGCATTTGCCTCATGTGCCCTTCGTGTGCCACGCGCTGCAGACGCAGACATGGAGGATGTGGATCGAGCCGCGTCCGCTCCCCAGCAGCTGGAGCAGGAAGATGGTGTCCTCCTCGTGCGGGAGCGCCCAAGCAAGACCGGTCCGCGTGCTTCGGACGCGGACGTCTCCGTCGCCGTTGAGCGCTCGGCGGCTGCAGACGCCGAGTCGGGCAAGGATGGGAAATCCAGCGCTCCCAAGGCCGACCTGGGCACGAACTACGTTGGATGGGTGGTGATGCAGAAGAATCGTTGGCGCCAGGTAAGCTGCGCCAAGGCTGGGTGCCTGTTATGTACGCGCCGTCTTTGCCCTTCCTGTCGGCCTGCATGCTGCTTGTACGCCCCAATGCAACCGCAGCAACGCGTCGAGCGAAAGCGTCGGAAGGCGGAAGCCGCGGCCTTGGCGAAGGCGCGGCCCGGCCAGCCAGGCGATGCCGCAGGCGCGCAAACCGGGCATGGAAGCGTTGGAGCACTATTGAAACAGCGCGCACTGGCCTTGACCTCAGTGTCATGGCAGGTGTTGCAGCTGAGCCAAACAGCAACGCCGGGCCGCTTCAAGGCAGGTACAAGGCGTAGAGTAGCTGCTGCAGCAATAGCTCTTACTGCGGTCAGGGTCCTGCTCATTCCTATGTCGAACCTGCTGTCCTTATACTCTATGTATATGGGTTCATTTGGGCTATTGTCACTGCTAGCCATTATCCTGCTGCTAGTCCCCCTAGTCCTGTTGCTGCTGTTGTTCCTGCTGGTGCTGCAGCCATCACCTGCTGCCTCACTAAATGCAGCTCCCAACCCTGTTGTGCAGATGTGGTTCCTGGCAGAGGGCCGAGTGCACTGGGTGCACCTAGTCCTGCCCCGCACCCTGTACCTGGACAGCGAGCAGCCCCTGGCCCCCAGCACCAGCCCGGCCACGCTGGCGGCCCACCCAGGCAGCCAGGAGGCTGCAGCCCTGCCACCAGGTGCTGAGCTGCTGCGGCTGCTGGTGGGCCTGGGGCCTGACGTGAGCGTGCAGAGAGTGCAGAACAAGCAGCTGCCAGGAGGGCGGCGCCCAGTGCACCTGTACCAGCTCACCCTGCCTGAGCCTGTGTACCTGGCCGCCGTGCCAATGCTAGAGACCGCGTTGGCGGCGCCCTTTGTGAGGGGGGTGTACGAGGTGAGTGGGTGAGGAGGGGGAGAGGGAGGAGGGAGGGGTGGGTGGGTGGTGGCATGGCCGGGAAGGCGGACAAGGAGCCAAGAAGACATGCGACTGGTCAGGGTGCAGCACATACTCACTCACACCCGTCAGCCTGGCCGAGCGCTGGACTTGAAACCTGGTCTCAACCCTAGCCCCTTGCGACCTCTCGATTGTAGGACTCACTCTTTACCAACTGAGCCACATACTATATGACGGGTCGGGATACCCTAGCCCCTACTCTCCCCTTCCAGTGCAGACTGGTCAGAGAACTGGGTAGATTGCATACTGGCAGCGCCTGCGCCTGACAAACCCTAGCATAGCACCTGTGGTGGCTTACATCAGTGGGCTGCTGGTGAAGGTCCTACCTTTGCTGTCTGGCTGCTTGCTGTCCAAAACCGCTTTGTGCAGCTGCACACACGCTGGTCTACCTGGCTGCCCTCTGCTGCCCCATGCTCCACCCCACTCTCTCTCACACACACACACCTCTGCATGGATGCATGCCTCCTGCCAGGAGCGCATGCCCCTGGTGCTGTCAGCGTCCCTGGCGCTGGGCTGTGTGGTGAAGGTGACGCCCAGTGCCGCCCACCACCCCCTCAGCGCCGACTTCCACCTCTCCGACTTTCGCTCCCTCAACGGAGCAGAGGAGCTGTACCTGGCCGCCCCTGCCCCCGCCCCTGGCTCAGGGGTGGAGTGTGGGGGGGCCAAGCCGCTGGGCCCCCACCTACATTACATCGCCCTGTACAGCTCCATGGATGCAGCACAGGGTAGGGCGGTGTACTGCCTGTTCGCTCCCCCTGTGCCAGGTCAAGGCCAGGGGCAGGGGCAGCCTGGGGCAGCGGCTGTGGGCAAGGGTCTGCTGGTGGTGGTGCAGCAGGCGGCAGCAGCCAAAGACGTCAGCCCCACTGCCTTAGAGCGGCCCTGGAGGGAGGCGCTGGTGGCTCTAGGCGCATCAGCCCAGGTGGGTTGAGGGTGGGGAGTTGGGGGAGAGGGAGGGGCAGGTACGCCAGGTACGCCAGGAGGTCAAGGGGAGGTCAGCTGCCGTGCAGGTCATGTGTCGAGCAGAAGGGCAGCGATGAAGTTGGGTTGCTGGGTTAGCAGCCGTTCTCTGCGTTTCCTCTTCCCACTGCAGATGGTAGTATGGCTCTAGTGGCATGCAAGATTGGATGGAGTGGGACAGATCACTCCCTCACACTCCGCTCTACCTCCAGCTGCTGTGCACCTTCACAAGCACCTGCCCGCACGCTGTGTGCCGCAGGGCTGTCCAGACAAGGTGGACTGGTCTGTGGAGTATGTGCGGGATGGGCTGGATGCGGGCCGGGCCCTGCAGCGAGCCCTGCTGGCTCACAAGGCCGAGCTGCGGGGAGGTGGAGTGATGTGCGCGGTTCAGGTCAGGAGCGGCGGCAGCCGGCAGCTCGGGTCGGGGACAGGGGCGATGGCATCAGGCAGGGGCAGGGGCAGGGGCATGCAGGGGGGCCGGGGACGGGAAAGGACTGGAATGACAACCAGGGGCATGTGTCAGCTGGTTTGCTTGCATGCATGTGGATCATTTGGGGTCGAGAGACATGAGGAGGACACAGGAAGGAGTCCAGACAAGGGGAAGGGTGGCGGTGCGAGATTGTGAGGAGGAAAGAGGAGGCAAGGGGCGGATTGGTAGAAGAGTAGCTGTTGGTCATGGCTCCCATGTGCTGCGTGAGCACTCTGTGTGGCAGTTGTTTGGCGGTGCACCTTGCTGCAGGCACACACCAGTGCTGCCCAGTTGGCCACCACCATCATCCCTCTGCTGGCGGACTGCCCCTGTGTGGACCTGCCATCACATGCAGACGACTCAAAGCAAGTGTTTGGGCAGGGGGGCAGGGGGAGGACCGGGAGGGCAGGGCACGTGGAGCAGGTGTTCAGGGGGCCACCAGGGGCAGCAAGGCAGGGCAGAGGGGGCAGAGAGCAAGCAAGGAAGAGCCAGAAAGGGCAGCGGCTAGGAAGGGCCTCGAGGGGCCAGGAAGGGCAGCCATGAAGGGCGGAGGCGCCAGGGTTCTAGGCAGGGCAGGGCAGGCAACCCACAAGGCAGCAAGGGGTCACAGCTGCGTCCTGCTACGACCTGCTGCTACCCCACACATGGTACTGCTCCGGCTCAGGGCCCTGCCTAGTGCCCCTGCAGGTATCCAGCTCTCCAGTGGCAAACGCGAGCCGCCCGGCGTGCCGTTCACCGTGTGGCGGGCATCGCGGGCTGGTTGCGCGAGCACGCCGCCCTCACCCGCTACGCCCACGTACCTTTGGCAAACATGCAGGGTGGGTCGCGTCGCATTGCTCGCGACCACCGCGGGTGATAGCTGCCGGGTCATGCGATGAACGCATGAACGCATGAGAAGGGCAGGGAAGAACGCTGCCACTCCCCTTGACCAGACTCTCCTTAAGTTTGCAGTGAACCTGTTGAGGACGCTCCTTCCCTTGACAGGGTCTGCAGCCAATCGTCCTGCATGCATCTAGTGCCTTCCCTTAGCTTCCCCATGCACCAGGTGCTCCTACAGATGCTGTGCTTGCGTCAGCAATGCCACTTGTGTCTGTCACCTGGGTGGTGGCCACTCTTCGTCGTCGCTTCCACCGCCACCATCATCACCCTTACATCCCTGGGCCCCTGGTGATGCTGCAGCCAACAGGGGGTAGTTTACATCTTCCATGCAGCACTTCCATGCAGCACTTCCATGCAGCACTTCCATTGCAGCACTTCCAATGCAGCACAGCTTGCGGTGGGTGTCGTTGTTGTTGCGCAGGGGACTCCACAGTGGCCGTGTTCGACATCCTGATGGCACGTACACTCCAGGCCAGCGAGCACCTGCTCTGGATCAAGGACCCAGCCCTGCCAGACCTGGGTGCGTTGCCTCCTGCTGGGCTTAGCATGGCCAACTTTGGCCCAGCCCAACACGACCACCTTGTGCCTTGTCTGTCCGCGGCTAGTTTGCTGTAAGCTGGCCTGGCCTGGCCTGGCCTGGCCTGGCCTGGCCTGGCCACCTTGTGCCCTGAACCAGGTGTGGTTGGGCAGGCACGAATTTTGCCTGCTTGTGTGGGAAGATGATGTGGCTGGCAGAGTGGCCGATGCTACTGTTCGTGTGGGGGAGGGCGAGTATGCGGGAGATGGCGCGCCAGGCGGTGTCAGGTCCTTGCGGCAATCCTGATGTGTCTTTGTCCGTGACTGAGGTGGATGCAGGTAGGCCACACACTGCGAAGCAATAGAAGAGGAATGCGGGGAAAACTTCAAGCCTGGGCGATGAACAGCGCCTCCCCAACCCCTTGGTTGCTATGTAGCTTGACAACACCAACACGCCTGGCCTGTGCTGGGTTGGTGAACTGCTTGTTGATGTCAATTTACACCTGTGGTCAGTGGCAAGCGCTAATGGTTGTGGTTGTGGTAATGATGGTGTTGGACAACGTGTCACTTGCCGCCACCTGCTGCCCTGCTGCCCTCCTGCTGCCCTGCTGCCACCTGCTGCCCTGCTGCCACCTGCTGCCCTGCTGCCCTCCTGCTGCCCTGCTGCCACCTGCTGCCCTGCTGCCCTCCTGCTGCCCTGCTGCCACCTGCTGCCCTGCTGCCCTCCTGCTGCCCTGCTGCCACCTGCTGCCCTGCTGCCACCTGCTGCCCTGCTGCCCTCCTGCTGCCCTGCTGCCACCTGCTGCCCTGCTGCCACCTGCTGCCCTGCTGCCACCTGCTGCCCTGCTGCCACCTGCTGCCCTGCTGCCCTCCTGCTGCCCTGCTGCCCTCCTGCTGCCCTGCTGCCACCTGCTGCCCTGCTGCCACCTGCTGCCCTGCTGCCCTCCTGCTGCCCTGCTGCCACCTGCTGCCCTGCTGCCCTCCTGCTGCCCTGCTGCCCTCCTGCTGCCCTGCTGCCACCTGCTGCCCTGCTGCCCTCCTGCTGCCCTGCTGCCACCTGCTGCCCTGCTGCCACCTGCTGCCCTGCTGCCCTCCTGCTGCCCTGCTGCCCTCCTGCTGCCCTGCTGCCACCTGCTGCCCTGCTGCCACCTGCTGCCCTGCTGCCCTCCTGCTGCCCTGCTGCCACCTGCTGCCCTGCTGCCACCTGCTGCCCTGCTGCCCTCCTGCTGCCCTGCTGCCACCTGCTGCCACCTGCTGCCACCTGCTGCCCTGCTGCCACCTGCTGCCCTGCTGCCCTCCTGCTGCCCTGCTGCCACCTGCTGCCCTGCTGCCACCTGCTGCCCTGCTGCCCTCCTGCTGCCCTGCTGCCACCTGCTGCCCTGCTGCCCTCCTGCTGCCCTGCTGCCCTCCTGCTGCCCTGCTGCCACCTGCTGCCCTGCTGCCACCTGCTGCCCTGCTGCCACCTGCTGCCCTGCTGCCACCTGCTGCCACCTGCTGCCCTGCTGCCACCTGCTGCCCTGCTGCCACCTGCTGCCCTGCTGCCACCTGCTGCCCTGCTGCCCTCCTGCTGCCCTGCTGCCACCTGCTGCCCTGCTGCCACCTGCTGCCCTGCTGCCCTCCTGCTGCCCTGCTGCCACCTGCTGCCCTGCTGCCCTCCTGCTGCCCTGCTGCCCTCCTGCTGCCCTGCTGCCACCTGCTGCCCTGCTGCCACCTGCTGCCCTGCTGCCACCTGCTGCCCTGCTGCCCTCCTGCTGCCCTGCTGCCCTCCTGCTGCCCTGCTGCCACCTGCTGCCACCTGCTGCCACCTGCTGCCCTGCTGCCACCTGCTGCCCTGCTGCCACCTGCTGCCCTGCTGCCCTCCTGCTGCCCTGCTGCCCTCCTGCTGCCCTGCTGCCACCTGCTGCCCTGCTGCCACCTGCTGCCCTGCTGCCCTCCTGCTGCCCTGCTGCCACCTGCTGCCACCTGCTGCCACCTGCTGCCCTGCTGCCACCTGCTGCCCTGCTGCCCTCCTGCTGCCCTGCTGCCACCTGCTGCCCTGCTGCCACCTGCTGCCCTGCTGCCACCTGCTGCCCTGCTGCCACCTGCTGCCCTGCTGCCCTCCTGCTGCCCTGCTGCCCTCCTGCTGCCCTGCTGCCACCTGCTGCCACCTGCTGCCCTCCTGCTGCCCTGCTGCCACCTGCTGCCCTGCTGCCCTCCTGCTGCCCTGCTGCCCTCCTGCTGCCCTGCTGCCACCTGCTGCCCTGCTGCCACCTGCTGCCCTGCTGCCACCTGCTGCCCTGCTGCCACATGCTGCCACCTGCTGCCCTGCTGCCCTGCTGCCCTGATGCCCTGCCAGGTGTGGCCGACAAGGATGATGCGGAGGCGCAGCTCAGCAGCCTGCTGGCTGGTACAGGCGCCAACATCACTGCAGCTGCAGGTGAGGCCTGGGGCTGGCATGACCCCAGACTCTGTGCATCACGCCCTGCTAGTGCATGGACTGCAAAGATGCTCCACCAGCACCAGCCTGCCTCCCTGGACCCTCTGATTTGCCTGCTGGCTCAGCGTGCTGTGACCGCGCTGCATGCCTACCTGTGCAACTGCCTGGCAGGCCCTCCTCCAGCCGCTGGGTCAGCCGCGTCAATTGCGGCCGCTGCCAAGGCCTCGGCACCCTCAGGACCCAGCCCCGCCGCGCTGTCCCTCACCAACCAGGGCGGGGTGGGCAGCCCGGAGGTGCTGGCGCCTGGCGCCTACCGCTCGGTGTGTGTGGAGCTGCGGCTGCACAACCTGGCGGTTGCTGCCCTGCAGCAGGTGGGCCTGGGGTGGGGCTGGGGAGAGCAGCAGGGGGAGGTAGGGCAGGGCTGCCCTGCTGCCCAGCTGCTCTGCTGCCCTGCTGCCCTGATGCAAGTCTACGGCACTCTTTGCGTGTTGCCTCTCAGCCCCTAGCTGGCTCATCCTCTCATACCCCACCCACCTCAATCCTCGCTGATCAGAGAAGGGTTTAACCCTGTGGTGACAGACCAGAGGAGGTATGTGCCCTGAGGGCTGTGGGTTGTGCCCTGCAGTGCAGCGCCCTCAGCGACCTGGAGGGCTCTGGGGCGGCGGATGCAGCTGGGGGCCCGGCTGCTGCAGCGTTCAAAGCCCTGAGGAGCCTGGTGATGGCCTGGCTGCATGATGCCCAGGTCAATGTCAATGAGTGAGTGTGGCTTGAAGGGGTGGTGGGGTCCATGACCGGGAAGCCAGGTGGCTTGCACTGACCTGATGGCCCCTGATGAGTTGCAGTGCCCCTAATGCTGCCCATGCTGCTGCCCTTGTTTTCCCGGCTGCCGCCCCTACCGGCTGCTGCCCCTACTGCTGCCCTGGCTGCCCCTGCCGCCCCTGCTGCTGCCCCTACTGCTGCCCTGGCCAACATCCAGGTGGCCCTGCTTGTTTTGTGCGGCGCAGAATCGCAGACAACCTGCTGCAGAGCCTGTACCGCTGGCTCAGCAACCCTGGCTCCCACCTGTATGACCCAGCGCTGCAGCGGGCTGTGCAGGGCCTCATGGCTAAGCTGTTTGCTCAGGTGTGGTCAAGGGCGAAACGGGTGTTGAGGTGGGGAGGGGCAGGCAGGAGAACAGTTCTCTTTGTATGAGGGGGGAAGGGGAGAGAAGGGGGAGGAGGCAGGGGTAGAGAAAAGATTTTGGAAGAAATGTTGTGGAAGGATTGTAGGCAGTACTCGTTGTGTTAGATGGCAGGGGAGGAGGCAGAGGCCGGAGGCGGAGGAAGAAGGCAGGGGATGGGGTAGGGGAAGGGGTAGGAGGGAACCCGTGCCGATGGGAACCATTCCCAGCCGCAGGGTGGGTGCTTGAACCACAGTCAGTGTCCCAGGCCAGATGCGGCAGTCCAGCTCTAGGCACCGCTGTGTGTATCCTGCATGCCGTGTGTGTGCAGCTGGTGAGTGAGATGCGCAAGCTGGGCGCCGTGATCGTCAGCGCCAACTTCAACACCATCCGGGTGGCCACGGGAAAGAGGAACGTGGCAGCTGCTGTGGGGTGGGTCATCATGAAGCCAGATCGGCCACCATCACCATCACTATCACCATGACATGGCAGCAGCTATTGTGAAGCATAGGGCAGCAGGCACCACCACCACCATCACCATCACCTCCCAGCAGCAGGCAGCAAGACGAGGCAGGTGGCTCCGTAAGCCAGGCACTGGGGTATCTCATCCTCTACCCCACCAGCTCGTAGTGCCTTGTGCACGCCCTGACACGCCACCCCTGCTGCAGCACCTGCACCGGATGTAGCCAAGCTCGTGCGGATGCCCAGCTGAGCATATCCTGCTCCCAAGCCCAGTTGTGCAAATGTGGATGTACTGTCCATCAATGGCATGTGACCCATTTCCCCTCACATGCTTTGTCACCGCTGTTGGGGCCAGCAACCCCTCCTGCAATGCCTTTGCACCCCTGCACCCCTCCTGCCCTGCTCCCACCTTGCTGCCCCCTTGCCTCCAACCTTGCCCTCTGGATTTTGCCTGATGACAATGACCAGGTAAGCCTCCCTGGATTGTTTCAGATTACCCTGCTCCTCAATCCTCGGAGTTGCTCCTGACCCCCTCCCAAATCCCTCCCACCCCCAGTTAGACCACGCACACCTGAGCCCGCATCTGCCTGGCTGCTGTGCAGCTACACTCGCTACTTGCTGGACGCCCTGCGCCGCCGCGAGCTGTTTGGCTGCCTGGAGCTGTCGCCTTCTGCCTGGTGGCATGCGCTGCTGTTCAGGGACCCGTACAACTTTGGTGGAATTGAAGCGGTGGTGCCACAGGTGCTGCCTCTGCCCCTGCCCCTGCCCTTGGCCCTGGCCCTGCCCCTGCCCCTGCCCTAATCCCCGCTCTCTTTCTTAGCCACTACCCGCACCCTGCCCTGCAATATCAGTGGCGGCTGCTGGTGTTGAAGCTGTCCCAGTGTGTAGTGGCCTGCCTCCCAGCCACAACCCCCTACCTCACTGCAATCCCGTGTCTACCTCAGCACACTCACAGCATATGTACACACCACACCACACCACACCACACCACACCACACCACACCACACCACACCACACCACACCACACCACACCACACCACACCACACCCAGCATGTTTAGCAAGGCGCGACTTGAAGACAGGCTGAACCAACATGGATCTGATTGCTGCGCTGCTCTTGCCCTTTGGTAAGGGCGCAGTCTTTTCTTCTTGTTTGTCTAATCAGGAGATGCTTGATGCTGCGCCCAGCAGCCTCAGTGTGGGCCAGCAGCAGGCTGGGGTGACGAGCGCTGAGGAGGACATGGTGGAGCTGGTGGAGGCTCCCACTGTGAAGTAGGTGCAGGGCCTGTCACCCTCAATTACGCCGTCTCTGACACCGCTAGGAGCTTGGTAAACTACGCCGTTACTGACACCCCCTCCATTGAGGTCCATTGTCACCATCATCGCCACCATAATCATCTCTATCATTTCACATCTGACCCTGCACCTGGCCCTAGCCCTGGCCGTGGCCGTGGCCCTGGCCCTGGCCCTCACACTGACACTGACCCAAACACCCTGACCCTGACCCTCACCCTCAGGTACCAGTGGAACGTGAAGCAATTCCTACCTCCGGCTTTGCAAGAACGTCTTGTAGTGCTACTGACTGAGTTCATCTACCTCCCTTGGAAGGTCAGGGGCAGGCCTGCGAGGGCGGCAGGGATTAGCTGGAAGGCGGGGTATGTGTAAGCTGCGGTGTGCCACTAACTTGATAGCATGAAGAGTGCGACATAAATCTGGCTGAGAAAGCACGAGGTGTGGATGTCTTGGCCCTGTCACGTCCCTTGCTAGTAGGATTGCATCTAGCTGCAATGTCAGTGCTAGTAGCATTGCTTGTAGCAGCTGTGACGGGCCTCGTTGCATCTGCACAGGAAGCAGCTGCGCAGCGCCGAGCTGGTGCCAGCCAAGGCGGCAGTCAAGCGGTGGCTGATGCTGCCCGCGCGGAAGATGCAGCAACGACTTTCCTGCTTCAGGCGGTGCCCGGCTACTTCACACAGAAGTTGCTGCGCATCGTCACAGAGGTGAGCCCCGCACTCTTGTGCGTCGTCAGGTCCTGACACGCGCCTAACGACAATCGATCGCGATGTGTACAGGTTGAACGCGTCATGCCAGTGGGCAGCGAGAGGCCGGAGCACCAATTCCCGCAGCTAGCCGGGTCGCACCTGTCTCAAGTGAGTTCGGCGACCACGCTTGTTCTATTCCGCAGGCGCCTAGGTCTGCAGTCTATTTCGTAAGGCCCTAATATCGCTTGTGCAGGAAGAGTTGGGGAGCCCGGCGCTCGCCTTCGTGCGCACTGTTTGCCATTTGATGGGGCTTGACGGTCGCTGCACAGACGGAGTGTCGCTCATGCGACGGCAGCTTCTCCGCCTGCTTAACGTGCGCGAGTTCTCTCTGGCGGCTGAGTTTCAAGAAGTCTGTCTCGCGTTCACGCTGCCGGACGTCATCTGCAGGTGCGGGGTGCACGCCGCCGCCCATCCGCGGCCTGCGCCTCCCCTAGCCGCCCACGCCTTTTGCGTTTTTGTGACCGACGCAGTTACTGCAACGACTGCCGTGACCTGGACCTGTGTCGCGATGATGAGCTGGCAGCCCAGAGTCCGGGACAAAAGGGCACCGGTTGGGCGTGCCGGCACTGCGGCCAACACTACAGCATGCCCGCCATTGAGAAGCGGCTCGTTTCAGCTCTCCAGCAACACGTCAGGGAGTACGAGCTGCAGGTAAGCATCGGGAAAGTGTGAACAGAGCGTCACGCTGAACGCTGTGCACGAACCGTGCACCTGGTGCAGAACCTGAACGCATCGTGCAAACAGTACCGTCCGCACACATTCACGTGACCTACGCAGCTAAAGGTGTCGCTGGTGCTTGCTGCATTGCTTGTGCGCTTGGCTTCCTACAGGATCTGCAGTGCATAAGGTGCCGCTCGGTTTCGTCGGGCAAGGCGCGGAATTGTTGCGGCGTTTGCGGCGGCAACGTTCAGTGCACGCTGCCCTCGGATGTTTTCTGGAAGCGGTTGACAGTCTTTCGAGGAGTGGCTCACCATCACGGCTTCCCGCTGCTAGAAGAGCTGGCGTCGTGGCTGTTGTCCAAGTGCTAGGAGCTACCCCACCGCTACATACACAGGGTGCCAGCGCCATCGTCATGACCCTTCTCATCCACCGTAGTGCCAATACCCTGCGGTGCTGCCCTGACCAACAGAAGAATGTGACCCGAGTTCGCACCTGAGTAAGGCATGTAGGGCGTACCCACTCAACCACTGCTGCGCAAGTGTGTGTACCGGCAAGGATGACACGCGAGAGCAGGATGGATGTATCGTCAGTGGTTTGTGTAGTGTACGATGCATGGTTATGTATAGGTCGACAATGTGCAAATGATGAACGTTGACAAGATGCGGTTGACCCGATTACAGTAAGCCTTTGAAAAACACCCGTTTATAACATCTTTGCCTTCCTTTGCTGACATGCCCAATTGCTTCTAACTCTCCTCCATGCTAGGCCCCAAACATTGTAAATACTTCAACCTGTCAACAAGATAAATGATATCCTACTCGCGCATGGCATACTTGTCAACTGGCAAGGCCCCCTTCAAAAAGCTTCTTCACCTTACCACATCAATATGCGCGCCACCCCCCTTACTCTTCTACCTTCCCCACACTGACCGGTCAAAAGACTGCGCGTGAGTGTGAATCTGCATGCACCAAGCACCCAGCCTGCACCCAAGACTCCGAAAGCACCCGGCACCCAGGTGCCGTACACACCACACACCCAGTCCATGCCCAATGCTCCGGCACTACTGGGTACAACCTACGCCTAATGCTTCAGGCCAGAGCTGACATGAGTCATGTATCGAGAAAGCCAGCTATGCACAATGGCGCACATGGCCAGGCAGCATGCATGTAGCATCCAACCAACATGTCCCACCCCATCCTACAGCCCCTGGGCACACACCTGATGATTGTGACAATGTCGCATGGGACGCGTATGCCCTGCCTCGGTTGCCTGCTGAGTACATTGACTTGGCCTAAGCAATGCACGGCTCAAAGGCCCATATGAGCCCACCCTGTACACCAAGATCTGTTATTTGGCTGAGACGCACTGCACCAAGCACTGGGCAGACACAGCCTGCCTCTGCACAACTTGGCTGCCTTTAAGCCATCACACAATGTGCACCAATGCCAATGCCACACCCCACACCACACAGCAGGGAGGTGAGCAGCTAAGGAAACCTGTCACAGCCCAGCGCTGCGCCCGACCAACACCCCTTGACCATGGGTGAGGGTCAGGGGTCCTTGCTGCTGATGGATGCAGGTGGGCACATCCACCCAGCTGGCCAAGCGCTGCTTGCGGCCTGGGCGCCCAGTGTGCCGCGGTTGAGAGGGCGGCCATGGCTCCATGCCTGATCCGCCCTGCAGGCCGGTCGCCTGGTGGCACGACCCACATGCCGCCTGGGGCCGTGGCGCAGCCGCCTGGCCAGCCTCAGTGTGCCTCCTCACAGCCTGATGCGCCAGCCAGGGGGCCTGTGACTGAGCTAGGTGTGGGATGTCCAGGGGCTCGAACAATGGGTCTTCCAGGGGTTCGAACAGGGGGTCATCCGGGAGCACCACCTCATCCGCAGCCTGTGTCAAACCCCTCACAGTGACTCCACTGCTGCCAAGGGGCGCATGCGATGCCGGGACAGCCGCCCCTGCCACCCCCGCTCCCCCTGTGGCCAGTGGTGCCAGTGGTGCTGGTTTGGGCGATGGCGGTGTTGCCATTGCCTGCTGAGCCTCGAGCCACATCGCGGTAGGTGGAGGTGCGGCCTTGCGGCTGCCCTGCAGGTGTACTGGCAGCTGGGATGCCCCGGGCTTCACCGCTACTGGTGAAGCTGCGTTGTACGCAACCCCGCGCCTCCTAGCCACTGCTGGGCAGCTCAATGCAGCACGCACGGCCTTGAGCACCGGAGCTAAGCCACTCTGGGAGCTGCCTGACGCCTCCTCGCCACTCCCACTCACAGCTTCCTCAGCTGCTACGGGGGTAAGCTGTCGCCCTGACCGCCGGCTGCCGAACTGAGCGGAGGCCGCGGGGCCCCGGCGCATGGAAGACGCCTGTGAGAGGGACAGCGCCGACTGCAGCGCGGCCCCCGCCAGCTGGAACGCAGGACGGCACCACTCGCGTTCTGCCCCGCCGCTTGCATTACGGGTCAACGGTTTTATGGCTGCCGCCATCGCATTACGGGAGCGACCCAGGTCGCCGTGCAGCGGAGGGCTCGAGGACAGCAGGTAGCTCGATCGCGAGTATTGCAAGCTGGGCGGCATGTGTGCCTGCGGGAGAAGAGGAGTGCAACAGGTACTGTGCAAGCCTAATGAAGAGGATCGGCGCGTGGGCACGCGGCACGTGGGTATAGGTGGTCAACACTGGGCAGTGGTGGAAATGGCAGTGGGTGGACAGCCGAACAGGCTGGCAACAGTGCGCAGTTGGGGTAATCTAAGTAGTCCAGCGCCCCACCTGTTCATGGGTGGTCTTCGGGGAGTAGACAGCACAGGAGTGGGAGTTGCATGCGCGGCTAATAGTCTTGGAATCTGACCCAGGGGCTAGAGGGTATGCAGGCTGGTAGGGGGCTGGTAGGGTGGGGCATGCACTATCTGCTGAGCTGGGAGATGGTGGTGGGGAAGCTAGATAGAGGGGGGAGGGGGACAGGCTGGGCAGAACTGGGTGGTTGCAGGGAAAGGTGGCACACGGGGCTGATAACGCATTAGAGCTGGGGAGAGAAGGGGACTCTGTAGCCACTGTCTTGACAAAGAGGTCTGGCGTCTGGGGTGCGGCGTAGTGGGGCAGAGAGCTTCGAGGTGTGGGAGCCGGTGTCTGATTTGGAGACGTCGGCGGGCTGCACTGCTGCATATGCTCCTCACGGCTTTGCTCTCCTGTAGCGCGGATGGGGCGGTGCTGGCTTATTCATGTTAGTGGTTATGTGCCGTGTGCGTGTGTGCGGATCGTGAGGCGCTGCTGCTGGGGCCCCTAGCTCCCTAGCTGCTAAGCCTGCCCCTGAACAAGCGTGTCTGACAGTGTCCGCAGACAGTTCGCACCTCGACTCCGCGAAGATGAGAGGGTTTCGAAAATGCATTGCTTGACATCTATGCGGCAGAACGGTAGCTGGCCAGGCAGGAGCGGCGTGCAGGTGGTGTCAACCCTCCCATGTCCTTCCGATGTCACTAACGCTGCAGTGAAGTTGGCGCTTGGCATCAGCTGGTAGTTGCTGACGCTGGCACCGACAATCATTTGCTGGGATAGATCCGATGATAGCCCTACCACGCTACGCACCCACGAATTTGGAAAAAAGCTATGAGGAAATGAGATAAACCTTGCTCCATTGCTGTCTGCTCACCACTGCACGGATGGCTGCACACTGTTCGACTGCACATAAATCATTACCTCGCACTCAAAGACTCCAGGGTTCCCATGCCCCACGCAGCTGTGTAGATGGGATGGCCGCCCAGCCATACCAAGAGCCGGACAAGCAAGGCCAAGACTGGGTGTACATGCCTAACAATGCCCTGTTGCGCAAGTGGCGGCGCAAGGGGCGGTTGTAGTCGGCTACAGCAAATCAACCCCAACATGAAATACCCCAACATGAGCCCCCCACAAAGGAGGTGTGTGTGAGCACAAGTTGTGGTAGCTAGTCATGGGAACACACACACCAAATGGGCGGAGCTTAAGTGGGCATGACGCGGAAGTGGGCAGTAGCCTTCACAATGTGCTTGCAGCCTGTTTTTGATTACTACTTGTGCTTCATTTAGTAGCACGGGGGCTGTAGGGTACGCCTGATGTACAGCCAGAGTTGCAACGCTGCAGGTCACCCCCGCCATTGGCCCCGCAAATGTGAGACGGTCTGGGGCGCGAATCTCCGTGTAGCTCGTGACAAAGTTTTGACGCAGCCGGGTGTAACAGGCGTATGCGACACCCACCAGCCGCAAACACTAGCTCAGATCGGCGCCCGCCCAAACCTGACCTGTGCCTTCCGCTCTTAAAAGACTCACGCACATCATAAGGCGAGGCTGTTAATCCTTCTGCGCACGCCGTAAGCCAACGGCACAAGTGCAGTACGGTTGCTTGCATGTCAGTGCATGGAGCATATAATTTGTGACTATGCGCACAAGTCAGCCAGCTGGCACCCCTTACCTTATTTACGTCGCGGCATGACTCTATGCAAATACAAGCTGCATCATGACAGCACTACATCATCTCTTGGCACTTTGTTCTCGGGATGACTCGGGATGGCTCTGGCTATGTGTTACATGTGCCGTGTTGCCTCAACCTTCTCCCTCAACTTCAGCAGGCACATGTCTCGCAACTCATTTTTTGATTTACTTGAAACCCCTCTGATGTTATTGTGCTTGCACCACGCTTTCAGCAAGTCCTTGTTTAGTGTATCAAATGGAGGCATGCCAGGGGTGTCCAAGAGCATGAGCCTAATACACTCTGCGTTCAAAGCAGCTTGCCTAGCAGCTTCCTTGTCTAGCAGCATGGGCATTGGCTCAAGAGGCATCGAACCACGGCATTGTGCACCACACGGCTATGGGGGGTTGCTCATGCGTGCACCACAAGCACATGCCGTCATTGACCACATGAGCTCACCCTCTGTATTAGCAGGAAAATACATGCTGTGTTGTGCACGAGACCCTTGTACTGTACTCTTGAAGCTGTCAGCATCCTCATCTTGCTTGTAGCACTCCTTCACCAACCCCTCATCCAACACCCCAGGCGCTGCCCTCCAGCCTTGCCGCAAGTACCGGTCTGGTTCAGGGTCTTCATGCGGGCTAGAACCATGGCACCTAAGATGTGCGAGTCTGCTGGTTGCTCAATGATGCCCTGCTCTTGAAGCAGGCTGATGACGGCAGCCCTGTCACTCCAAGACAGCCGCTTAAGGACACGGGCCACACTGCCCATGTGACGCAACACCACCGAGTGGGATGTGGTTGCGGGGCTGGTGGTTGCGACTGTTGTGAGGGTGAGGTCAGTTGTAGCTGTGGAGGGGGGCTGTGTACGCTGTCGCTTTCGAGAGCCTGTGACAGGCAGCAACATTGGCTGCACCTCCTGCAAGACTGCTCCAAGGCTGCAGGGCTGCAGGGCTGCTGTAGGAAGGGAAGGGTGGGCTGCAAGGAGGGTGGGGTGGGGAGGGTGGGTAGGGAGGGTGGGGAGGGTGGGGAGGGTAGGGAGGGTGGGGAGGGAGGGTGGGGTGGGCTGCTGCAGGGAGGGTGGGGTGGGGTGGGGTGGGGTGGGGTGGGTGGGGAGGGTGGGGAGGGTGGGGAGGGCGGGGTGGGTTGGAGGAGTGGCTAGCAGCAAGCGGCGGCGCTTTTGGCTGCGTGCCCAAGGCAGCACTTGCACTTCAAGTGCCTCCTGCTCCTTTGGCACACCAGACTCAAGGTCAAGCACAGCAAACTTGTTGAACAGCCTCAGAGGGGTCCCGGTAGGCTGTGCAGGTGGGCCTGGAAGTGGCTGCAAGGCAGTCAATGCCTGATCCAGCTCACGGAAGTGCTCTTGGAACTGTGCTACCCTTGCAAGCTCCGCCTCATTGTCAAACTGTGGTTGGGGTGCTCCTGGCAGGCTGACTGGCTGCTCTGGCTGGTGGTGGTCGACGGAAGAACACCTGCGCAATGCACATGCACACGTGCAGCATGCAAGGATGCAAGGATGGCATGGAGCATAGCTGGCATAGCTGGTTGGGGGAGGTCTGGCAACGGGTGTATTGATGCGTTGTGTTGTTGTTATCCCACTCACAAGTGAGATTCCACTGTTTCTAAGTGTTCCCGCCGCGCCGACGATAAGGGGGAGGGCAGGTGTGGGTCGACCTGAGGGTAGCCTTCAGGCTGCTGTAGGGCACCACATTGCCAACACCTGCAAAACAATAGACACATTACAAACGTTGTATGCCACTTCATTGGCACCTGACACATGGCACCTGACACAACCACAGCCCCTACTACTTACTTGTGGGCAGTGAAGGTGGGAGGGGGCTGCTGTGGCTGCTGCGGAGGGGTTGGAGGAGAGGGTCGGGGAGGGGAGGGTGGCAAGGGTGGCTGCAGCGGGGGGGAGGGCGGGGGGGAGGGGCAAGGAGACACCTGCTCCTGGTGCTGGTCATCCAGCTCTGGAGGCAGGGAGGGGGGAGGGGGCTGCTGCTCCAGGGTCTTGCCATGTAATGAGGGTGGCAGGGAGGGGGGAGGAGGTGTGGCTGCCGGGGTGGGGAGGGAGGAGGAGGATGTGGAGGGAGGCAGGAGGGGGGGAGGGAGGAGGTGGGGTGAGGTGGGGTGGGGAGGGAGGGAGGAGGGGGGAAGGGAGAAGGGGGGAGGAGGAGGTGGCTGCCGGGGTGGGGAGGGAGGAGGGGGTTGTTGCTTCTGGTGCATCCTGACGCAATCTCTATGCGCCAAGGGGGCAAGCCCTGCACGTTGGCATGCATCTACCACGCAGCCGATCAGCACGCTAGCGCGGCCAAAGACGATCAGGTAGGGGCCATGGCATGCGTCCTCCCCTACTCTCTCAACCGTCACAAACCCATTCCTACTCTTGGCTGGCGATGTGAGTTCACACAAAGCACAACGCTTAGCGTTGGGCTCACTCCTTGCAGCTGGGTTCTTGAGATGGGGGTGATTTACAGGCATCCTGCACACACAATCAAAAAGACAAGGGCGCTTGGGGCACACACCACAAAACATGGTTGGAAAAAAGTAGAAAAAGTTCGAAACTAAGGCTCCTGGCAGTTTTGTGTTACCCTCAGCTGTTCATGCCTGTCATGCGTTGCGCAAGTGTGCGCGTGAACATCAAAGTGACCTAAACAAGGTGACATATAATATAACCTTACCCACCTCCAGCTCACTGTTTTCAAGGGCTGATTGTCTTGGTGCACTGCTGCTTGGGAGACCCTTGGGCTGGTGTGGGTTTGGTGTTGATCCTCAACATAGCCAAGCACCTGTGGAGGTCAGCAGAATTGGCAGCATGTGTTAGCATCGTATGCAAAACGCATTAAGAAACAACACCCACTGCTTGCCTGAGATGTATTCGCGAGTTGCCCAGTCCAACGGCAGCAAAGGCTGCTCGGCACGGAAATGCCTCCGGCCACCAATCCGCCTCTCCTGTTGCGACACGCATATAAACAGATGGAGAATGACATTGCGAAGCTAAAAATGTCGTCGACACAATGCAGTACAATCGACCAAAGAGGGCCTAACCTGCTAGCGACACCGTTGTGAGATGTAGAGCGCAACGGTGAAAGAATTACATGCAGCGGATCAAAGACGGTGTCAAAAAGTGAATTGCGGGGCCAATGGCGGGGGTGACCTGCAGCCGTCAGTAGGTCTGTACATGCGCTGTTCGTGACCATGTGAAGAGCACGCTCAATGCGACCATCCGTCTAGAACAACAAAACTAAATTGATATATGCCATTGGTGCACGACATCGAAGCCTCCCACCAAGCGACAATTTTTCGCGCACATCCCTCATGCAGTGCATGTATGTCCGCATGATGCATACGCATAATAGCACAACTGTCGTCGGGGTGAGAGTACATGCGCTGTGAGCTGCTGCTGCCTACCAGTGCCATGCAGTGTTCGTAAGAGTCCGTGGTGCATGCAGGGAGCCTAGCTGCGTCTATGATACGGCTGCGCTGTGGCCCAGCCCACGTTCACTACCATGGCAAACGGCCATGCACAAGGCCTACCGCCGAGGCCGAACCCAACCGCGCGCACATTGCAACTACCCTACAATGCACCCCCCCGGACCTGTTCAGAGGAGCAGGCAGCTGTTGGGGTAGGAGTAGGCATTTCTGGTCTGTGAGACGTCCCATCGTCAGAGGCAGATGGCATGTCCGGCCATCTGCTTTGCGGCCCTGCGTTGCGGGCCAGGTGCAGCCAAGTCCGGTTACTGCGGCCGAGCAAATGTCCAAATGCCGCAAGCGCCCGCGGGGTGGTAGGAACTTGACCGAATGCTTCCGTCAGCGCTGCATCGCGGCCGCTACTGGTCGTACTGCGGGGAGAGGAGAGCGCAGCATATGCCTGACGAGGCGCGTCCGCGAGCCACTGGAACCCTCGGAACGTGGTTGCCCGCGGGGTTTGCGGCACCACGCGCTCGGTGTTCACGCCTAGCCATCTTTGGCAATATATTTGGCCGATGGAGGGGAGCATCACGCCAGGTATGCAAGCCTCCAGGCCGCTTCGCTCTAGCGTGCGGCAGCCCTTGCCACGGGGCGCTTCCGCTGGGTATTGGCGACCAGCCAACGCTGCAGTTGCGACCTGCAATGTCACAGACGACCTCAGGGTCTCTAGACCCTGCATCTGATGCCACTAGAGCCCCCCCCACATCAAGGTCAGCAGCCTACATGGTCATGACCCACATCCTTACCCACACCACCAGAAAGCCGCATGCCACAGAGGCGGCTTTGCAGCAGCCCCCTACTCTGCCTTCCCTTCGCCCCCACTCCCCAGTACTGCTGACAGACAGTTGAACGCCACACCCACCTGCACCATGGCAATGTGCTCGTTGCTGCCCTTGAACTGGTAGGAGCCCATGTGCATGACATGTATACTGGTGGGCAGTAAGGACGGCTGGCTGACGCAGGAGCCGAGGCTTAGGGGTGCAGCCTCCCCATTGCCCGGCCCTGACTGATCCATGCGGCCCAGCTCCCGGCCCTGCCCCGCCAGCAGCATGCTGGGTGCAGGAGGCCCTGCAGCCCGGACCCCGCTGAGCTCCTCCACCTCATCAGGCAGCTGCACCCTGATGTTGGGTTTGGGCCGGCTGTTTGGCCCTAGGGAGCCCCCATCAGAGGTGGTGTTGCGGCGGTTGCGCAGCGAGGAAGCCAAGCTGGATGGCATGCCTGTGCTCCTGTTTTGGCTGCTGCTGCCACCTGGCTGCCCCCCTTGCACAGTCCTTTGGAGGGGAGTTGACTGACCGGGGCTGGGCTGGCTGCTGCGGGCAGTGCTAGTCCCTCCAGCGCTGCTCGAGACAGGCAGCAGTGCAGGCGGAGTGCCGGGCCCAGCCTTACCAGGAGCTCCACCCCCGGCAGGAGCAGCAGCAGCAGCAGCAGCAGCAGCAGCAGCAGCAGCAGCAGCAGCGGCAGCGGCTGCTGCAACAGAAGTAGCAGCTAGGCGCGTCAGATGGCCTGGGCTGTGAGTAGTCGGGGAGCCTGCAGCTGAGCCATGGCCTGAGCGGTGGGGTCCTGTCAGTTGGTGGGCTGCCGTCATGCTGGCTGTGCCTGCACTTCGCGACAGTGCTGACACATGCCTATTGGCAGGGTGCTCGCTGGCAATGTGTGGGGCGGCTGGTGGAGATGGCAGACAGCCAACCTCCTCACAAGCAAGGGCAGGCTGCTCCTGCTGCTGCTGCTGTTGTTGTTGTCCTTGGGGCTGCTGCTGGGCAGTGTCGTGCTGCCCTGCCTGCCAGTGCACCCTGCGCCGCTGCCCTGCACTGCTCTGGGGCCCCGAAACAGCAGCAGCTGAAGCAAGGTGTGCAGCGCCCTGCACATGCTGCCCTTGATCGAGCTCAGAATGGTCAGATTGCTGGTAGGATGATTGCTGCTGCTGCTGCTGCTGGCCTGGATGCATCTGGCCTGGCTGCTGGCCTGGCAGCGACTGCTGCAAGTCATCGTTCTGGTGCGATGCATTGCTGCCCGGCTGCTGCTGTGTCAAGCCTTGGCTCAGGCGTCGCAGGCCCAAGGACGTCCAGCTACTGGATCGCCCCAGGTCTGCCATGTCCGGGTTTTGATACTGCCACACAGGGACCAAGGCCGGGGGCAGGTGGGCCAAGGCAGGCTCATCCTCCGCGCACCCCTCCCCTGACCCCTGCCTGCTGTGAGTAGGCCTGTCAGCAGCCCCTGGAAAGCTCCCCGCCCGTGACATGTGCCATGCGGACTGCAGGCTGTGGCTGCCACCGCTGGCTTCCACAGCTGCGCCCAGGGAGGGGCTGGTGTGGCTGCCATGGCTGTCGAGCCCAATAGGCAGGGAGGCAGGCTCACGCAGCTGCTGGCTTGGGGGACCGGGGAGTGGCCCACACAGCTGGGTGCTGGCAGGTTGCGAGGGGGGTGCAGCAGGGTGCCAGGATGATGGCGCACCATGCACCTGCGCTGTGACCTCAGGCTGCTGCTGCTGCTGCTGCTGCTGGAGTGAGGGCGGCAATGGAAGCGCGCGCGTTGTGAAGGCTGTTAGGGAGTGCTGATCATGGGCATGGTCAAGGGCCTTTTGAGGCCGAGGCTGGGGCGTGGGTGAGCAACCCACAAGCTGATTGGGCGGCAGCTGCTTGCTTTGACCCAGGCCTAAGAGAACACCCTGTAGTGGCAAGTGTGACACGGTGTGACCCTCCAGCTCCACCCCCTCAGGCAGCACCCCGCCAGCCTCACGCTGCCCATCAAGCGCCCAGCCCTCACAGCCCTCAGCCACGCCAGCTGCCCGCACGGCCGGCCCTGCCTCTCGCTCCCCCTTGTCGCCTTGCTGGCCACCCCAGCCTAAGCGCGCCAGGTGTCTGAACAAGGGATGCGTGGCCTGCCTCACGCTGGGCTCCGGCTGCAGAGACAACTGGGAGGGGAGGCCGCGGCTGGAGGCAGCCTCAGGGATGCCCTCCAGCTGGCCAGCGACAAGCATCACGGAGCTGGACCGCAGCTCATCCACAGAACAGGCAGACATGGAGCTTCCGCGGGCAGTGGAGACCAGGCAGGCGTGTGGAGGGAGCAGCTGGGAGCCAGGGCCGTACAAGGAGCTGCCGGGCGCAGGGCTGGTGCCAGTGCTGCAGGTGCCGGAGGTCTCAAACACTTGGCCTGTATAGTCTTTGTCGGAGGTGGCAGGATTGGCGCATGGAAGGGGACGGTTTCGAGGAGGTGCGACTGAGGCTGCGGTGACATCTTCGCGGTCCACGGTGTCGGCTTGGGTCCCAAACCAGTCCAAGCTGCTGATCATACTCAGCTCACAGGCAACCTGGCCGCCATGCGCCGCAGCATCCATGTAGCGCGCGGCGGAGTTGACCACGTGGCCGTGATAATCGGCCTTGCCCTGGTGGTCAGGTACCACTGCTCGCACTTGCCCACTGCACACGCCCATCTTCAGCCTGCGACACGCAGGTCGCGCAGCAACACAGTGTTGCCAGGCCGCCATGTGTGACGCTCTGGACTCATTCTATGGGTTCATGCTATGGGTGACCCAACCGCTCTTGAAAACTGCAGCTGGGTGTGTGGTGAGGTGGTGTGGTGAGTGGTGCTGTGGCAATAGGACTGGGAAGAGGCATAGGGCTTAAGTGGTCAAAGTGCGGTGCCACTGCAGTGATCACTCCTCGTGGTCACACGGTCAGCAAACTTGTGCAAGCTGATGCAATGCAGATACAATCCAGATACTGAGCCCATTGCTGTTGCCATTGCTGTTGTCATTGAGCCATGTAAGTTGGTAGCTTTCACGTTGTGTGCCGCTAACTCTTACCTTGGACCACGGAAGAGGACGTTGCCAACCTCGTCGCGGACCTCTCTGAACTTTTCATACTTCAACACCGACTCTGGCCAGTCCTGCCAAATCAGTGCCTCTTGCAGCACCAGGCAGAACTTCAGCGCGTCCTGCAGCACGAACAGAGTTTGCAGCAGTAGCCAAGGCTTGGGTTTCAACCCAGCACCAGCAAGACAGCACAGAGCATGAGCTGGGGGGATACTGTCTTTGCTTCGCAAGTCGTGTGCAAATGGTGTAGTGCTGCACACAGAAGGGGCAAGGTAGGCCTGCAAGGTGACATTTGCAAGCAAGGTAGGGAAAGGAGTGCATGAGGTAGTGTCGAGGTATGCATGTTTGGACATTTAGCGAAGACTGATGTGTGAGTAATTGTCAGGGATGGCTGCTCTCCCTGCCAACTGCCAGCAGCAGCTCTTGTGATGAGCGCAGCTGGCTGACCTGTAGAACTGGCTGGCAGGGGCTGTGTGTGCAGCAGCAGCAGCTACTGACCAATTTGGTGGTAAAGGCCAGCATGTACTTGAAGTCCGCGTCCTGAACCCGGCAGATGTAGCCGTGGATGGTGGACAGCACGGTGATAATGGCGTCCACAATGATGGTGTTCACCAGCTTCTTGTCACGCCCGGCGGTCAGCTTCCACTCCTTGCCACCGTCAACCAATGCAAAGACCTGCAGGGATTTGTCATCAACGTTACCACCACTCCCACAGTCCCATTGTACCTGACCTTGCACAACCATCAAACCCCTTTGGCACTGCCACACCCACTGTGGCACAGCCCCAACAAGACCCATGACCCAGGCAGTGAGGGGCAGCTGCACAACCATCAACCGCCAGCCAGCCATCTCTATAGCCTGCACCGATGCCAGTACCACAGTTCCAGGTGCACATACTCCACAGACCTGCGGGGCACTATGGCTGCCTGCCCCGGCTGCCCGGCCACCATGGGGCATGCAGCTCACAACAGCTGCACCACAATGCCTGAACAGGCCATGTTCTGATAATGCTACTTACGATGACGATTGCCTGGATCTTGCAAATGAGCATGCCTGCAGAGGTGCTGGTGGCGTTGTGAAGGTGCGGCAGCAGGGTGGGTGCAAGTTTGTTGCTCCAGGAATATATGAGGTCATGACATCCATGGGTGGAAAGGGCCCATGCTGCGCCTCCATCGTGAAGAGGTACAGTGTTCAATGTGTGCATCCCGCACCCTGCTCCCGTCCACATCTTGCTCCATGCTCCATGTCAGCTCCTAGCCTGTTGCCTCACCATGGTCACACCTTCCATTGCAGCTGGGTTGTCAGAGCGCACCAGAGAAGAACGGGCACCTGCCAACCAGGCCACATGCAAACGCGCTATGCATGCAAGCGCATGGGGGCAGGGAGGAGCAGGCTGGTCTTGATCATCTGGCGAGTGGCACGCGAGTGCTGTTGCTGCTGATGATGATGCCACTCTCATGTCTCATGCCCCTTATCACCCCACTCCACAGCAGACCATGAGCTGAACGTCCCCTACCTGGTGTCCCGGCTGCCACCCACCAGGCGCATCGAAGTAAGGGCGTAGGACACACACCCACTCCTCCCTGAGCGCCAGCTGGCTGCCAAAATGTGCCATGCGCTGGCGCAGAGGGTGGGGCTGGATCTGGTACAGGTGTAGCATGGTGGGCTGTGTGGGGTCCAGCAGGCTGGTGGGCCCCTGCCCCTCCGGCTCCTCCCCTAACACCACACCCGTGCCCACAAAGCTGGGGCGGCCCAACGCCTGGCGCTGCGCTGCACGCACAACCATGGGTGGCCTCCAGCTCACGTAGGGCATGGGCAACCGCTTGTTCTTGCAGTACATAAACAAACCCCTGTGGCGGAACAGCAGCAGACGGTTGCAGCAGTTGCTCATGTTCTGCACCTCCCCCTTAGGCCCAGCCTCACTATCTGAAGCTGATGACTTGATGTCCTGATGGGAGCTGAGCAGTACAAGGGATGTTGACATGCACTTTGCCACATATGCATTGTGAAGAGGCAGGTGGGAGGTAGGATATCATGTAGGACTAACTAATGGAGGGCTTCCATGTCATGACTGTGCCAAGCTCCTCAGCCCATTATCTGACTGGCGGCCAAGCGGCGTACACTAACAACAGTATTCCAGACAGCATTGCTGCGTGAGGGTGGCAGCGCACGCACTGACATGTCCAGCACCACAGCCGAGGTCTCGCTGTGCACTTTGGGTTTCCTGCCGCACATCCACCACAACCACCACCAAGGCGTGGTGTGCATTGAGTTGTTGATCCTGCAGCCAGGCCAGGGCAGCAGGCAGGGCGTGATGATTCCCAGGGCCAGGTGGTCAGCAAAGTACCTCTCAGCATGGGGTCAGCATGGGGTCACCATGTAGTCAGCATGTGGTCAGCCAAGAGGTGCTGCCAAGAGGTGAGAGGGTGCACACCCAGTATCAGCCAGACCCCCCGACTCCACCAGGTCACTGCACTGCAACCCATGGCTGCGCAGCCACATGTCACACCAGGGACATGGCAGCAGCGCAAGAAGACCTGTTGGGGTCTCTAGATCTCATCATGATGCATGACAGACTGACAGCGGGGCAGTACAGCAGTACAGCAGGCAGATTCGCGCGATGGGCTACGGCTAATGCTACCATTGGCTGGCAGCGTTGCAGCGTACTTGGCTATGTTGAGTCCGTTAGCATCCACCGCCCCGAGCTCCACCAGCCTGTCCTTCACGCTAGCAAACGTGAGCTCGTCCAGCAACACCTGGCCCCCAGCCCCAGCGTCGCTAATGGCTGCAGCAGCACTCAGAACAGAGCAGAGCAGCAGCAGCAGCAGAGCAACAGCAGCAGCAGAGCAGCAGCAGCGGTAGAGGCAGCGGCGGCGGCATCATCACACCTCCCTTTGCACCATCATTGCAGCAGGGGAAGTGCTAACCCTGGTATCACCCTTACTCGTGAGTCCGTCTAATCCTAGGACACGACTGCATGCTACCAGGATTGCTTCCATGGGCTGCATCTCAACCATAGTCTCAGTCCAGCCAGGCCCCTCAGGTCAGATGCACAGCAGTCACTCATGGCAACCATCTACAGCAGGCACAGAGCGCAGCAGCCGTAAGCACGAACAGCCCACACAGGTCTGGCCATCAACTCTGACCCCTGGGGCTGCATCAGGAGGTGCACATT
Organism: Haematococcus lacustris; assembly: GCA_030144725.1. Classification (NCBI taxonomy): domain Eukaryota; kingdom Viridiplantae; phylum Chlorophyta; class Chlorophyceae; order Chlamydomonadales; family Haematococcaceae; genus Haematococcus; species Haematococcus lacustris. The sequence goes on along the minus strand of JASKMD010000008.1, from coordinate 20,616,565 downwards.
ACCTCACTAGCAGGGAGCCTGGGCTGCTCAGCCACCCGCCTGCCACCCACTCAGATCCTCCCCCCCACAACGCCCCACCTACTTTTGGCCATGTCCAGCACACTGCTGGTGCGCACATGCGTGCCCTGCTGCAGGATGCCAGTGGCAATGCCCATGCGCACTCGCAGGCCGTTGAACATGGGCTTGTCAGCAGAGGCGCTGCCCCGGCCCCGGCCCAAGCGCGATGTGCGTGTGTAACGTCCAAACACGTCCGGGGGGGAGGGGGGGCCAGTGGTGCGTGGGGGAGTGCCTGATAGGCAGGCCCAAGCCAGCAATGCGACAGCAAGCTGTCAACAGGACAGGTTGAGGTCAGTTGTAAAGCCCAGGCGGCCATCCCCTTCCCACCTCCCTCCTTGTTCCCCACCCTACCCCTCTTCCCTTCCCATCCCATGCCTTCCCTCTGCACCACCCCTTCCTCCTCTTTCTTTCTTCCCCATCCTGCCCTTTTTCCCTCCTCCTTCTCCCTCCTCCCCTTGCTTGCCCCTCCCCATTTCTACGTGTCTCCTTTCCCATCCCTTCCTCCTCGCCCAGGCCCCACACCTGACACGGGTGACGACTGCGGCGTCGGCTCTGGTGCACGGCAGTGGCTGGTCACACTATGGCAGGTGCGTGAGGGGAAGGTGTGGGACGGCAGCGCCCCCTCCACCACCGTGTGTGCAGAGTGCACCGCCCGTGAGGTGTCAGGATCCCCTGGGTTGCCCTCATTCAGGCTGTTGTTAGTGGGGTAGGCAAAGAGGTGCAGGCGGGGGTTGGAGCGGCTGGTGGTGATGAGGCCTCGCAGGGCACCTCCCACGGCAGCCACCGCATGGTTGGCAGCGGCTTGCAGCCGGCTCCCTAAGGGGGGACCTGTCTCGTGTTCCTGGGGCACGGCGCCGCTGCCATCACCCAGGGCAGGCGGCCACTTGGCCTCGTGCAGCAGCAGCTGGACCTGGGGGAGGCAAGGGGGCGAGGGGTGGACAGGGATTTGGGGCACGGCAGGGCTGTGAGTTGAGGTCAATGGGGTTAGTCAGGTGGTTGCTGTACAGGCAAGGACGAGTTAGGATTGAATGAGTTCAACTTAGTCTCGTGCACCTGCCTTGAAGACAAGCTTGTGTGATGTGCAGCACTTGGCAAGCAGTGCATGTGAATTCACCAGGCTGAGGGTTGGGCTGTGTAAGCCAGCAGGAACACAAGCTGCATGCACCCACACATACACCTGGAGGAAAGGCATGAGCGAAGTGTGTGACCCCATTGATGGCTGCTGGCATGAGCCAGAGGGGTATAGGAAGGATGAGAAGGATGAGCAGGAGTGAAAGAGTGAGAAGAAAAACGGAGGAGGAGGGGGGCAGCGAGGAGGGAGAGGGCAAAAGAGGAGGAGGAGGAGGAGGAGGAGGAGGAGGAGGAGGAAGAGGAGAGAAGGAAGCAAAGGAGCAATGCTGCGTGGGTGCATGCAAGGCAAGCTTGCAATGTCTGACCTGAATGCAGAACGCGACAGCATCAAAGGGTTCGTGAAAGGAGATGCTGTAGCTGTCCCCTTCTTGCTCGACCACGTAGCCAAAGAATTGCCAGCGTGCTTTGTCGATGCAGCCTGCATGGCCATGCGCAGGAGCTTGAGTGGGGTGGGGGTCACTGCTGGTGACAGCAGGTCAAGGGGAGTAGAGCGGGGTAGGGGAACTAGTTCAAGCAAGCACAGGACAGCACCGGTGAGGATATAGACAGTGACACGAGATGGTGGCAGCAGCACATGGCCTGACTTGCTCGGCGTGCCTGGCCCAGTCTGGCCCCCACCATTTCCTATGTGACAAACCATCCTTCTCCTCTTGTTTCCGTGCCTCCCTCCGTTCAACATCGACGTTGGTAAAGGGTAAGAGGGTTGTGGTGGCGTGATGCAGCTCATTGCATGCAGTCGTATGCCTAGGTGGCTGCTGCCCAGGTGGCTGCTGGTCACCCACTGTTGTGTATGGTCATGCCCTCGTCCATATGCTGTGGCAGCCGCTTCATGAGCTCTGCACACCAGCAGCAGGGTAAGGGGCAAACCTGGCATCCTGTCAGGCGCCTTTCACGCACAGCCCATCACCAAAGCAAGCATGCAGGCGCAGAACAGGTTCTAGCAGGGGCAGAGGGATAGAGTGTGTTCTCATCTGTGTTGCCACTCATTGAAGGGATGGGTAGTGATGATGGAAGAATGTAGCCAGCTCTAGCAGCCTTCACACTGTAGCTTGGTGATGGTGACCATGGGCAAAGGTGCTGGGGTGGTGATGACGATGGCACTGAGCCAATGTTGGCGATGACGGTGGCAGTGGTGATGATGCAGTCAGCCAAACATTCAACTGATGGTAGCAGTAGCCGTGGCAGTGAAGGTGGCGAGAAGGTGATGGCGGTAGTGGTTGCAGTGATAAGGATGTCAGGCAAACATCAAGATGGTGATGGTGGTGGTGGTGGTGGTGATGGAGGTGGTGGTTATAATCTGGTGATGGTGGTGGTGGTGGTGGTGATGGTGGCTTGCGGCTGTTGGAAGTGGCTGTGGTGGTAGAGGTGGTGGTGGGCAGTGGGTCCACACCTGAGTAGCCCTGGATGTCGGTGTTGACAATGGACACAGGGCCACTGGTGGGTTCACCTCGCACCCTCTTGCGCATGTTCATGATCTGTTGCAGCACGGCCGGCCGCACGCCCCGCTTGTAGCACACAAGGGCCAGGGCCGCCAGGATGAGCACCACCGACATGACCACAATCAGGGCCAGCAGCCAGGGCATGCGCTCAAACAGGGAAGTGTCATCTGGCCAGCACTGGATGAAAGGCGGCTTGCCGGGCTCGCTCAGGTTCATCAGCTTCAGTCCCTGCAAGCCAGGGAGGTGGGGTGTGGGCAGCTGGGTAGACGCTAAGGCAAGCTGAGGGGGCGGCACATGGAAGGTGCAATTGGGCTGAACTTGCAGGCAGCAGCCAGGTTAAAGGTGAAGGGCACATATGAGCGGCAGCGGCAGCAGCAGCAGCAGCAGCAGCAGCAGCAGCAGCAGCAGCAGCAGCAGCAGCAGGTGTATTCCTGGGCACAGTGTTTACACTAAGCACTGTGCATCCAGGTGGCAGGTGATGGGTGTCCAGTGTCTCTGCCAGGTGTGATGACAGGGTGTGATGGCATGTGATGGGTGTGTGGCCCACCAGTGAACACTCGCAGTTTGTGTACAGGTAGTAGTCCGGGTCCAGGGTCCAGTCCAGGACTGTGCTGATGTCGTCCACATTGCCAGCCAGGCGCAGGGCGGGGCACCTGGGCGGGTGGGGTGCAGGGGTGACAGGGTGGTGGTAGACAAACCGGGGCTTTGACCAGCAGGCAAGCAGGCAGGCAGGCAACCATGTCCCAGCCAGCCATGATTTTGCTGCGTCAGCTTTGCTTTGCTTCAGCTGTGACCTGCTAGGCTGGCTGGCGGCACTGACCTTAAGCCGGTGTAGTTGAGGCCACGGTCCCTGGCCAGTGGGACGCTGAAGGAGGAGAAGGTGAGCCAGGAGGGCAGCAGGTGGGCGCCCCAGTCCATCCCGCCGTACACCTCATGAGCGTAGGTGGCATTGTACAGGCGCGTGCTGTTCTGTGGGGTGCAGCAAGGGATGCAACACGGGCAGTGCAGGAGGCTGGCGGCAGCAAGGCAGGTCGGGTGGGGCAGGGAAGGGCAGGGTGGGGCAGGCTGGGGCATTATACAGGCGCGTGCTGTTCTGTGGGGTGCAGCAAGGGATGCAATGCGGGCAGTGCAAGAGGCTGGCAGGCCGCAAGCAGGGATGGCAGCTGTGGCAGGGAGAGGAGGCAGAGAGGACAGGCAAGCTGGTGATCAGGTAGGTGGGCAGGCAGATGAGCAAGTGGGCGTGGTAGACAGTGCATGGGTGTGGAAGGTTTGCTCACTCAACGGATACTATGCTTTCTTTCAAACCAGACAACCAATGGCAAGAGGTGGTGCACCCTGACAAGCACCCTGACAAGCAATGGCAAGAGGTGGTGCAGCATGCTGTCGTGAACATGCAGTGGTTTCAAATGAGTAGCAGGTGCTCCTGTTATTGTTTAGGTAGTAGTGGTGGTGCAGTGCTGGGTCGTGCACTGCAGGCCATGGTGGCATGCCCAGCTGCGGTAGCCAGCCAGGCTGACAGCTCAGCACAGCTCAGCTCAGCACAGCTCAGCACCCCATGGCCTTGCATGGCCTCAGAGCCACCAGCAGTGCAGTATGACGGTAGCGCAACTATGCAGCCTCAGCTGCAGCATCCCAGGGTGAGGCTCACCGAGGAGTTGATGGCGCAACAGGACAGGAAGTTTGAGTTGAGGCGGACCTGGATGCCCGGCTTTGCAAACTTGCGGAAACTGTCAGGGATGGTGCCCACCAGGAAGTTGTCTGAGAGATCCGCCTGCCAACACCAACAGAAGGGGCTGCAGCTTCAGTGGGGCAGCACAACCGGACAGCGCTGGTCAGGCACCTGGGCTGGGTGCCACCAGCGGGTGCCAAAGCTGAGGTAGATCTCCAGTGACATTTCTGCTGCTGTCCATTGCTGCTGCCTCACCTCATGCCGCTGCTGCTGCCCATACCAGGCATGGTCTTTATCCTTAGTTGTCCTAGTAAGTGTCAATTGCATCTTTCAATCTTTCACCACCAGCAGAGCTAGGGCTGCTGCCAGCGAGCTGACACGATGAAGAGCTTGCATGCCACAGCTGACAGCCCTCTAACTCACCTCCTCACCTCACCCGCCCACCCACCCGCCTGCCCACCCATTCACCCACCAGCGTGACAGTGAGTGAGTCAGCAATGGAAGAGGGGATGGTGCCTGTGAGGCTGTTGTTGCTGACGTCCACCCGGGACAAGGTGCCCAGGTTGAGGAACAGGTCCTCAGGCAGCTTGCCAGTGATGTTGTTGCCAGTCAGGGTCAGACTGGCCAGCATGCGCATGTTGCCCAGCTCTGAGGGCAGGGACCCAGTGAGACTGCAACCAGCATCGAGCAAGACACACCATGACAATACAGGATGGGGCCAGGGCAGAGAAACGGCCAGGCCAGGGCCAGGCTGGACAGGGCAGGGTAGAACCGGGCCAGGCCAGGCAGGTAACAGCTGAAGCCAGCATTAGAGTGGAGACATAAAAGAAATCCTGCGGACCTTTAACCTTGTTACACTTCCACTCGATACCCTCGGCACCGGCTGGGTCACGCTAGCTAGGCGGCCCATGCGGTTTATTAGCTCGTAGGCAACCCTCTCACTTGTTGTAGGACACGTCAAGGTCGGTCAGCAAGGGCGCGGCGGCGATGGTGTCTGGGATGTTCATGTTGAACGAGTTGTTGCCCAGGCGAGCAATGTGCAGCTGGTAGTAGCCACGGAACGAGGGGAGGGGCCCAGAGAAGTCATTGCTCTGCATGGCCAAGCACATGCACATGCAGGGCAGGGCAGGCTGGCAGAGCAGGCTGACTTGCAAGCTCCCTCGCCCTGACCATTGACAAAGGGTGTCATGGGCTGGCTTGAGGGTTGAGGCTTGAGGGTGAGGGTGGCTGAGCCCCTGGTGCCGTCTGCCCTGGCATCTGGGTGCGTGGCGTGGTGTGACGAGGAGCTGGGACAACACTTCCCGGCTTGGCTTGGCCTTGCCTGGTAGCTGCAAGCTTGTATTGTCACACCTAGCCTAGCTCCATGCCTATGCACCCTCTGCTGCCCCAGCGCTCACCGCTGCATCCAGCAGCACAAGGGCTGCGCACAGCTGGATGTTAAGCGAGCCGTTCAACTGCAGCAGCGAGGGCAAGCAACTGCAGCATGGTGCCTGCTGTGTGGTCAGGTGCCAGCAAGGGCTGGCTGTGCTGCCTGAGCCAGACACCACACATGGCGACCCACATGGTTGTTGGCAATCAGGATGTCAGTCAGAGCGCTGACTTGGTTGCGACACAAGTTGGGTGGCACATTGCCGACCTGCAGCCAAAGCAAGGTCCATGGCATGAGCCAAGCCACCGCACTGATGAGCCCTGTCTAAATCTCAGGAAGGCAGGTTCTGATAGGTTGCTAGTGGCCCCAGCAAGAGGCTCGCCATGCTGTGCTGCCTGGGTTGCTGCCGGAGCTGCCTACTGACCAACTGGTTAGCGGTGAGGTCCAAGACTGCAAGGTTGTTCAGGTTGCCAAGCATGGAGGGGATGGTGCCAGTGAGAGCTGCAACCACAGTGCATGGCTGTCAGCACCAGCGCATGACAGCACAGGCAGACACTGCAGCATGCTTGCTGCCAGGCACTGCCTGGTTCTCACAGTTATAGCCGAGGCTGAGGTAACGCAACTGGCCCAGCTTGGCAACATCGTCAGAGATGGTACCCCTTAATCGGTTAAACCTACGAGGCAACAGGCTTGCATGGCTTGTTGTAGGGTGAAGCAGGGGCTGCGAGGTCAGGCAGGCACTCACGTCAAATCCAGTCTCCGTAGTTCACAGGATTGCATTACCAGCACCCAGGCAGGTAAGACGCCTGTCTGCAAAATCGGGGTTGGCATCCAACTCCAGGCATGCAGGGAACTCCATGCTGCTTGCGTTTTGCCAAGGCACTCACAAGATTGTTACGGCTGAGTGTAATGGAGGTTACCAGACCTAAGGCACTGCAATCGCACAGGGTGCGATCCTGTACACCTGTGATAGCCAGGACACGAGGCCTAGGGTGACATGCCAGGCCAGGGGGCATGCTGCGATGCTCAGGGATGACGAGCACCCCACCTTCTGGACATGTTTTTGACATGCAGCACTGAACCCCATACCAGCAGCAGTGAGCTGGCAAGGTCTCATTCAAGCCAGGGTATCTGCAGGTGGTAGACGGCCCTTCAACCCCCAAGGTCGCGGAATAAGACATGTGCAGCATCGGGCGCATACCGGCAGGAGATGCCCGCTTGGTTCCAATTGGCCTGGTTTGTCCACCAAGGACCCCCCGTCGCGCTATAGAACGTGGATAAGGAGAGTTGCTGGATATCCGGCTGACAGTCCGTTGAAGGGTCAATCGCGCTTAGCCTAGCTGACTGCAGCATTAGGCTAGTCTCGGTTTCGTAGCCTGAGCATAGCCGCAGGGCGCAGGCTAGTAACACTAGGGTCTGCGCCCGCTGCCACGGCGCCGTAAGATGCATCGATCTTGTAGGCGCGTCACCTATCCATAGCGAAGATTACAAAACGCGTCTGGCGCAGGTGACTCGGCACATTTCGAACGTCGTGACTTTCATGTCTACTTATGAGCAAGCAAAGCAAGAGCCTGCACGTTGCGAACCCCCGTGACTTTCAATAGTACCAGACAGCAGTTAGGTGTTATGCACCTTGAGCTGAAGACGTTCTGGGGGCCAGTGACTGCCTCATTCCCATCACACACACACACAGCCTTCAGATGAGGTGCCTTGGTGGTGTTTATGGTGGCTGCAGGTGGCCAGCCGGTGGGATGCATTGCTGCCTGACCCTCGCCGCCAAAAGCTAGCCAGCCCCAAGCACAGATTCGATCAGGTCGTGCACACCGATGGAGTCGCCATCAGCGTGATGTTCCTGCGGCCCAAGCCTGCAGCGCCACCCGCCGAGCTGCCGCGGATGAGCAAGGGCATGGGCGCAGTCAACCCGCTGGCCGTTGGCTGGGCGTGGACCCGGGCAAGACGAATATGGCCACGGTGGCGCACGAGGAGCGCAGCGCCGACGGCTCAGTGGTGTCCGTACGGCACTGGACGCTAACCGCCGGGCAGTACTACCGCGACAGCGGCATCACACGGCAGACCCAGGCGAGCAAGATCTGGCTGGCCACGGTGAAGACGCAGCTCACAGCCCTGTCACATGTCAGCAGCAAGCCCAGCTCGCTGGCCTCGTACCGGCGGTTCGCCCACACCGTCCTGGAGACGTACGACGCCATGTGGGCCGAGGTCTCGAAGAAGCGCTGGGCCAACGCCAGGTTCAGGCTGTACTGTGGCAAGAAGCGCGTGGTGGCTTCGTTCTGGGCCAAGGTAAGGCCTAATAACCTTAACCCACGAGCTAGGCAGCCTGACCAGCTGCTGCTGTTGTTGCCTATGTTGCTGCTGCTATACCTGACCTTACACATGTGTGCCAATGTGTCTTGCTATATGTGGCTGCAGGTCAACACGCAGGCAAAGAAGCTGTGGCCGGACCGCATCCTGGCCCTGGCCTATGGGGCAGCTGGCTTCAATGGCACCGGCACCATTGGCTGCAGGGGTGTCCCTGTCAGCCAGATGCAGAAGGAGGCAGTGAAGCAGTTTAGGCCAGAGCGTGTGGTGCTGGTGGATGAGTTCCGCACCAGCCGGGTCAGCTCAGCCGACAACACCCTTAGTGAGACCCTCCTTGACACGCCGCCTGAGTCCTTCAGGTGAGGGGGTCGAGTATAGGGAGTTGTTGGCAGTGTTGGGCGGTGGTAGATTCAAGGTGACTAGGTAGGGTCAAGATGGAAAATCTTACAAATGTGCATTGCCCCATGTGTCCATGCAGGTGGCTGCGGCCAGTTAAAAGCATGGCAAAGCGATCCCAAGTCCGGGGCCTGATGTGCTTAACAAGCATCAACAACATCACCAGGTAAGCATTGACCCAACCCTACAAATGTGCATGACATGAGCATATCCCACATGACATGACACATGAATTGACGTCATGCATCTTCCACACCCATGTGCAGGTTCTATGACCGGGACGTGTCAGCCGCGCTGAACATCCGCCGCTGTGCAGTCGGCCCAGGGCCACGTCCCACTGAGCTGTTTTACTGGACTAACCGCCCAGCCATGCCAAAGCCAGGCCAGCCAGGCCAGGAGTGGGTGGAGACCCTACACCAGGGGTACATGAGTTAAACGACCAAACTAGTCAGTTATCAGACTTAACCTAGTTTAAGGCCATCTAGTCGAGTTGAACGAACCTAGTTTAACTAGTGTGGCATCATCATGCACCTTGGTCAGAGAAAGAGGCAAACCAGGCACAGCAAACCAGCCCAAGGTTTAGGAGGTTAACTCAGAATTGAACTAGCTTAGATATGTCGTCGTTCACCGCTGCCATGGTTAAACCTGGTTTGGCGAGCCCCTCGGTAAACCCCGGCCTGATTCAGTTTAACTCCTGGTTTAATTCCTAAAGCAGTTTAGGCAGTTAAACGACTAAACTAGTCGTTTAACTCATGTACCCCTGGTGTAGGGAGATAGCCGACAAGCCCCTGTTGCTCAAGTGGCAGCGCCAGTTGCAGCAATAGCCAGCTACAGCTCAAGACAATCCCAAGCAAAAAAAAACAATGAACCCCTCACAAAGGGTATGTGTGTGGCGCAGGCACAGGCACTGGCACAGGCACACACACCAGAAGGCTGAGCTGAAGTGGGCATTAGGCACACTGTCAGTAGCCTTTACAATGATGGGCTCGCAGCTAGAGCGCGACTGGTTAAACTAACTTCTATAGTGGCGGAGCCTTATGATATGCACGCTTTGCTCGCATACATCCCACATGCGTTGTACCAAAAAACACTTGTTTGCTGTAAAGTTCTCTGGGGTTAGTTCTCTGCATGCCACATGGAATGTCACAACTGGCCGACGCAGTAGTTTAAATCCCCGAAACCCGTTCGACGCAGGCGCGAGATGCCATGGTAGAATTGTCTGCTTCAGAAGCAGGGTTCGATGAGCATGGCACATCCGAAAGCATCCGTCCTAGGACTCGTGGCCTGCCCCCCGTGGATTACGTTAGTTTAGTGGGCAAGCGGTCTAAGAAAAGCAACGAGTACGTCCCAGAACCAGCGCCCAGGCCCAAGGAGCCGAGACCACAAAGGAGACCTCGAAAGAATGAGCTCAGCCCTGACCAGCTTGAGGCAGAGACAGCTCGCCTGGTAGGGCTCAACCCCACCCAGCCTGAGGAGGAGGTGAGTGATTCCATGCAGCCCCAAGAGGAGGCACCAGCTTCACGTACACATACACTGCCACGCTCATGACAAACCCACTCGTGTGCTGCGTAGGAGCAAGCTCTGCTGCCGCCTGGCGTCAATGAAAACAGCTACGTCAAGGTAATGCCATCCTTGCCAGCCACAGCCAAACTACGCAGCGGCCTAACAGCTGTCAGGCAGGGCACTCATCCTGACAGGTGCGCAACCACGTCCTGGCTCGCTGGCGGGCAGACGTGACCACCCACCTGAGTGAGGAGGACGCTGGGCAGCGCATCCTGCCCAAGTGGCAGCACCTGGTCAGCCTGGCCTGGCGCTTCCTAGACCTCTGGGGCTACATCAACTTTGGGGTGGCGCCAGCACTGCTGCAGGACCCCAACCCCGTGCCCTCCCAGGCCACCATCATCGTAGTGGGCGCAGGGTTGGCAGGTGCGCAGGTGGCTCGCACCCCTCCAGCACCTACACGTCACAGACCCCTGCTAGCTGCTGGCACCCCATGTGCCTGCTTCCTCCAAGCACAATTGCTACACAGGCAAGCACCTAGGTAGGGTCACTCAAAGGGTGGTGTAGCTCCACAACTGCTAGCGTGGCATGGCTAGCGTGCCATAACGTAGGTGCTTGTCTGTCTACTGCGATAGCTAGGGGCGCTGTGGCAGTGTGATCAGGGTAGGGTCGTGTGACCAGGGTGTAGCGCACCCTTCTGCTCCTGCGTCACAGGAGCAGCAGCTGCCAGGCAGCTGTGTCGATGGGGCTACCGGGTGGTGGTGCTGGAGGGGCGCAGTCGGCCAGGCGGGCGTGTGTGGACACTGCGCATGGAGGAGGAGGGTTTGGCCGGCATGGCAGACCTTGGCGGTGCCATCATCACTGGCATTGATGGCAACCCCCTAGCGGTGTTGGCGCGCCAGCTGGGCCTGCCTATGCACCGCATCACAGACCGCTGCCCTCTGTACCTCCCAGGGGGTGAGGAGGCACCAAAGGACCTGGATGACAAGGTGGGCAGTAAGGAATGGGCAGCACTGAGTGACTTAGCCAGAGATGCGAGGGACAACAGCCAGAGAGATGCCAGGAGCAAGAGCCAAAGGGGTGCCAGGAGCAAGAGTCAAGGCACCTTGTTGACATATGACGTGGAATGACGTGGCATGTATCACGCGCTGCACCGTAAGGATGTGCTTACTGCGGCGCACTGGCCCCAAGCTCCCTGCTCATCAGCTAGCTCTGATCCCTGTGTGGCAGCACCCACACCCCTCCTGCCATGTCATGCAGCATGGCTGAAGCCTGCCTTCGAGCACTGGGGATGGCTGGCCTGCTGCAGGTGCTTGCGCAGCACAATGCCCTGCTGGATGCAGCAGACAAGTATCGTGAGGAGCTACCAGGCGAGGTGAGCTTGCGCTGTGCTGTTCCAGCTCAGCCCTGCTGGCGGGAGGCTATGGCTTCTGCCGGTAGCTGCTTGTGACTGTCTCAAGCTTACTTGCAGAACTCGTGACTTAGCCTCAAGCACTGCTTGCCAGCTGGGAGGAGTTCAGGGCTTTCACTGGGTGTCTGCGACGTGCGTTCGCGGCGTTCGCGCAGGTGGCGGACAATGTCAGCGTGGGCGCTGCGCTTCGCATGCTCTGGGCGGAGGTGCCCCGCGAGCCCGGCGCCGAAGACCTGCACGAGCGCCTCATGCACTGGCACTTTGCAAACGTGGAGTTTGCAAACGCGGCTCAGCTAGGCACCCTTTCGCTGCGCCATTGGGACCAAGACGATCCATACGAGATGTTAGGGAGCCATGTCTTCGTCCCAGGTGGGAAGCCGCATGTTGCGGACGATACTGGCAATGCTCGTTTTCTTGCTGGCCTCAGCGGTCATGAGGCACGTAATACAAGGGCCGCTTGTTGTGTCCCGGGGTTTTGTTGGTGGGTGCCTTGCTATGCTGAATTTCTCCCAGCATTCACACCATTGTGCTGCGACATCACCCAACTCCGCATGAGAGGTGTTGTGGGAGCCCAGGACCCAGCAATGTCACTGAATGTCACTTGCCATGCTGCATGGCTGCAACATGCACCTATTACATGCACCTAGTATCCAATGAGGCATGTCTTGAATTTAGGCAGCATCAAATGTGCCACACAGTGCGAGCTGTGTGACTGGCTGCTGTGCTAGCAGGAGGCAACGTGCAGCTGGTGGGTGGGCTGCTGCAGGATGTGCCCGTGTTCTACAACACCCCCGTCACCAGCATTACCCACAGCCGGCAGGGCGTGACTGTGAACAGCCAGCAGGCTGCCTTCCAAGGTGGGCACAGGGGTTGAGGTCAGTTGAGACTGTTTTGTTGGTTAAACCGCTGTGCCACCAGCCTGATGTGGCTGCTGGGCACCGGGCTGTGTGGGGCCGATTGAGGGCAGGGTGGGTCAGAGCCCTGTCTGGTGCAGGCAGGCACTGTGTGTTGGTGCTGCTGTCATCCCACTCTATTGATGTTGACCCTGACCCTGACCCTGACCAACTGGCAGCATGCTGGCTGCACCATGCTGGCTGAATGCAGCTGACGCGGTGCTGGTGACGGTGCCGCTGGGAGTGTTGAAACGCAACGCCCTGCGCTTCAGCCCACCACTGTCATCGGCTAAACAAGACGCCATCCACCGTCTAGGCTTTGGTGTGCTCAACAAGGTGTGAGGTGGCGCCCAGACGTGACGGGCAGTGTTGATGATTCAGATGCAATCGGTAGTGGTGATAGTGATAGTGGGGACATACTGTTGCACTTCCAGCTTCTCTTATAACTGTTGGCATAGGGAGCCCACCTCAATGCAGTGGGTTGGAAAACACCAGTGGTCATGCAGCATACAATGCTCAAGCTGAGTCAGCGCCCAGCTCCTTAGAGCACGCCCCTTGTTTCCTTTCAACGACCCTGTCATGTTATGTCTCAATGGCTCATGCCATCTCTGTCTTCTGCATGCACAGTGCATGCACACTGCCATGACATTGGTTCAATGGCGGAGAACTGCAGACTGTAGCACCTGCTTTGGCCACCCATTAGCTGCCACACACCCAATGCAGCCACAGGCCTGATGCACCCTGTCCTGGGGCATTAGGTGTGCTCTGTTAACCGCCCCGTGGCGCAGTCCTTACCAGGCTGTGACTGCCCAGCCCACCTCACCCCCCGCTGCTGCCCTCTGCTGCAGCTGGTCATGCTCTTCCCGCATGCGTTCTGGGACCAGGGGCTGGACACCCTAGGCCAGGTGGCAGCTGATCCTCAGGACGCCGGCCTCTTCTTCCTGTGAGACAAACCACTCTCACTCTTACCCTGCCTGCCTGCCCTCTGGGCTGCCCTTGTGCCCAAGTGACTGCTGGGGTAGCCACACCCACAGACTTGTCTAACCTGCCTGCCTGCCTGCCTGCCTGCCTGCCTGCCTGCCTGCCTGCCTGCCTGCCTGCCTGCCTGCCTGCCTGCCTGCCTGCCTGCCTGCCTGCCTGCCCTGCCTGCCTGCCTGCCTGCCTGCCTGCCTGCCTGCCTGCCCTGCTTACACATACAATGTGAACCACACCTGCCTGTCTGCCTGTTGTGCACAAGGGTCACCATCATTTCACTGCCAACCTGGTCACAGCTGTGTGCGCCCCTGTTGATGCGCCTTGATGTACAGATTCTACGCCTACCCACCTCATCTGGCGGGTACAGGGGCCATCCTGGCTGCACTGGTGTCAGGTGGGATAGCCAGCTTGCGGTGTGGAGGGGCAGGGCGTCAGTGCTGGTTGGTGCTCAAGCCTCACCAGTGCTGCATCATGATCGCTGACGTCATCACCTTTGCCAACGGCCTAGCAGGCGTGGGCAGCAGTGTTGCTGCAATCCTGGTCTGCTGGATGAAGACTGAACCGGGGTAACAGACTGGGTCAGGCAGGGGCAGGAGGTTTAGGGCCTTGCACACCCGCCATCAGGGTCCTGGCTGTCAACAGCCAAAGTGCTACTTGTAGGTGCTTCCGCTCAACGATTTGAGTCAGTTCCGGTGGAGCAGGCTGTTGAGCGAGTGATGGCAGCGCTGAGGGCGGCCCATGAGGGCAAGGGCGTGGTGGTGCCTGACCCTTTGCAGGTAGCAGGGGGGAGGGGAGGGAAGGCAGCAAGCTGGGCAGCAGGCTGGGTTTTGGGGAGTACCAGACGATGACTCAACATGCCCCTGCCCTGGCAGCCTCTGCCCCTACCTGGCAGCCTCTGCCCCTACCTAGCAGCCTCTGCCCCTACCTAGCAGCCTCTGCCCCTACCTAGCAGCCTCTGCCCCTACCTAGCAGCCTCTGCCCCTACCTAGCAGCCTTTGCCCCTACCTAGCAGCCTCTGCCCCTACCTAGCGGCCTCTGCCCCTACCTAGCAGCCTCTGCCCCTGTCACTGCGCGCCCCTTCTTCGTGGCAACATGCCTGTTCGCTGCGGGCCTGGCTGCTGTCGCCTAGGCTGTTGCCACCCGTTGGGCCGCTGACCCCATGTGCTACGGCTCCTACTCCTCAGTGGCTGTCGGGGCCACAGGGGAGGACTACGACACACTAGCCATGGACGTGCGTGGCCGCCTGTTCTTTGCCGGCGAGGCCACAATCAGCAAGTGGCCAGCCACCATGCACGGCGCGTGAGTGGGGTGGGGCAGGGCGGGCTGCATGGCTGAGAGCCAGAGAGGGGGCCCTCTGGTGGCCCTCCAATCAAGCCCTCCCACCTTAGGAGGGCTTGGTGTGTGATGAGGTTGGCTGTCGGCAACTGTTGTTACTCGTCATCACATGGCATTTGCCTGTGTGTGTGTGTTGCAAGCACATCCGATACTCAGCAACTCTCCAACACATAGATTTTGCCGTCATGCTCGGAGGGCAAGTGTGTGATGATGGACCCCGCTGCAAGATGCTGCAGGGCTGAGCTTCAAAGGGCGCTGCAGGGGCTGTGCTGCAGCCCACCATGCCCTGCAGTGCTGCAGCCCACCAGTGTGCTTGGCCCCTTACCCGCCATTGCCTCCCCTGCCTGCTCACTTGCCTCCTCGCAGCTTCTTGTCAGGTCTCAGGGAAGCTGCCAAGATCCGCATGGCTATGGAACGGCAGCAGCACATGAAGCGGTGAGGGATCCAAAACAGGTTACCCTTGATATCCTATCCTGCCCAGTCCCATTGCCGCCCTACTTCCACCCACATACAACCGCACACCTTGTTTATCCTTGTGCTGAGCCGTGGCCAGCCTGTCTGCCATGCCGCTGCCGCTGCTCTGACATAATGCAGTGCACCGGTACCAAAGCTTCAGCCATGTTCTCTGCTTCATCAGTAGTGCTGCCCTGAGCCACGCCACCTTCCATCCTTGCCATAAGCCTGCCACTCTGACCTTGCAGGGCTGGGTACATGACCCGCGCCCAGCTCGCCTCCTTGGCTGATTCTGATGGCGAAGGCGACGCTGACATAGGTGGCGAGTCAGATGAGGAGCAGGAAGAGCTGGACAGTGAGCAGGAGGGCAGGCCCCCCGCTCTAGCCCACATGGAGGGACAGGACGAGGAGGAGCAGCAGCGGCAGCAAGCGGCGGCGGCAGCGCAGAGAAAGCAGGAGGCTGCACAGCTGCGTGCCATGGCCAGGGCGGAGAGGGCAGCCCGCCAGGCGCAGGCGGCGGCTGCAGGGGCAGCAGCAGTGGTGGCGTACACCCAGGCTGCCAGTGCGCTCAAGCGCTTGTTCAACGAGGTGTGGCTTACAGCTTGGCAGGGGCAGGGCAGCAGCATTGTAGGCTTTGAGCAGCAGGCCAGCCAGAAGCAATGACCATGTCTGTGCACTGCTGAGAGAGAGGGACGACCAAGGCCAAGACGGTGTTGCTGAGTAGTCTTGCGCTGTGTGTGCTCCCCTGGGGGTGCTGTGTTTGGTTGGTTGGCAGTCGTTCCTCTCTGGCTGGAGGCAACAGCATTGCTGGGGAGGGAGGGAAGGAGATGAAGGCAAGAGAGGGAGGGTTTGTGAAGTATGCTCTTAAGATCTCATTCACACGCTGCCCTGCCTTCCCTACCCACGCATGCACGCCTTCTGCTCCACCATATGTCCACTGTCCTCGTCCCTGCTCGTACCCGGCTGCAGCTGGAGCCGGACGTGGAGTTTGGCTGCTGCGCTGCCTTTCTTGGACCTGCCTTTGCGCCCACAAGCAGTGGCCACGCTGGTGGGACAGCAGCTGATGCAGGGCTGGTGCAGCAGTCCATGGAAGGCAACGCCCCGTCCGCGAGAGCTTTACTGCAAGTAGACGTTGGTGAGTGTGAGGCCGGGCAGCCCACAACATCAGCCTGCCCACAACAGCAGTCTGCCCACAACAGCCCACAACAGCAGTCTACCTACAGCTCGTGATGGAAAGTCAGCCAGGCTGCTCCTGCCACACCTTGTCTAGGCTGTTGGCCTGGGAGCATGCCTGACACCTCTGGGCCTTTGTGCGCACTCATCCACTCCTGATGTCGGAATACTCATCCTGGGATGCGTTGGGCATGGTAGTAAGGCAAGGTAATTGCTCGTCGACTTTGCTGTTCGACTGCCGCAGGGAGCATGCGCAGTGGGCCTCGCCGTGCCCTCACCTTGTACACAGTCCTCAGCCGGGCGCAGCTTTCTGCGGTGCGGAATGCGCCAGGCGGTGATGAAGGTCGAGTCGCTCTGCTGGCCCGCGACAGCAATATCAAGCTGGTCGGTCGGTTTGGACTCGCTGCAGAAGTGGTGGAGCTATTGGGTCAAATCCTGCAAGCCCGGGGGAAGGCGGAGTGGTATACCCCGCCACCGCCAACCTTGTTTACCAGCCACATAGCCGGCAGCACGGTGCTGGGACAGAACGGAAGCGCGGCTGCCGAGGTCGCGCAACCGCCGTCCGGCAGTGTTGAGACGCCGCAGTCGGGACAGTGGGCGGCTCCTGCGCCGGGGCCGGGTGCCGGTGCTCAAGTGAACGGCAGCTTGCGGCAAGGCACCTCCTCGCTCTCGAGCCAAATGAACCACCCGGGGCTTCCGGCATCACCCATGCTTGGATCGCATGCACCTGCGCTAGCTGCTCCTGCCGCCCCTGCCGCCACACCCGTTGGCCAGACATCGAGCCCTGCGCCAGTTCAGTACAGAGTGCCACACCTAAGCCCTCAAACTTGGGACTATGTTCCTGGCTTGTGACCTTTTTGGTGTCCTGCACCGAATGTGGAGTGGGTTGACTGTGGCGGAGGCACCACTATTTGGTTGGTGCAGTGAGTGTTGACTTGCTTGATTGCTTGCATGACGTGCTCACTCGACAAGCTCAAATGAGCTGACCTGGGTGCTGCGATAAACTACCGTCGAGACAACTCGGCCTAGCAGCTACTGAGTTGCTTGCAGACAAAACCGGGTTTGGAGGGTGTGGACGATGTTGACAAACTTGGAATAAAGCACCCATGACACTGAAAGCTGGTGGGCGGGTCCACCAACATAAAAGGTAGGGAACACTACACAAATGGGAACACTACACAAATAAAAAAACACTACATTTGATCTTCGCCCCGTGTTTTTCATGATTAGCATTCATCTTCAGGGTGGTATGGTGGGTTTGGAATTCATAACCCAGCAGTCATACCAGTCTGACGGTGCGGTGGTGTACAACAACAACAACAACGACTCATACACCAAAAAGATATCTTGACGGCTGATGGCTTAACTTGAATGTCCCCCAGAACAACAAGCTGCCCTGCTCAAGAACTCAACCACACAAGAACTCAACCTCGCAAAGGCAGCATGACTAGATTCAGCATGAAACCATCAATGGACACCATCAACCAAGGCAACACTACTGTGCCCCAGGCTGCTGTTGTGCCTTGTGTGGGCAGTCTCGTGGACGGTTGTAGCCCAGCTCAAGCGGCTCATGCTATGAGCACAGCTCTAGCGGGCACTACTTGCTCTCACGAATGCTCTGCAAATACTATTTCAGTCACCCACCTGCCTGGCTGGGATGCTTCAAGGTGGGCTGGGCAGCCCTTGCCCTGACCTGCGCCTATGGTGGTCTGGGTGGGCTTGTCGTCCTGCTGAGCCATAGGATGCTCGGGGCGGATGGCAGGCGGGGAGGCGCTGGGCCCTGGCTCCCAGGCTGCTGGCTTTGTGGGGGCTGTGGGAGTTTACGCAGGGCCACTGTTGAGCACGACATCATGCTGCTGGCTCCATGCTGGGTTAGGCAGCTGGTAGTCCACATGGCAACATTGGCAACATTGGCAACACTTACATTGACTGTGCTTTACTACAGTTATGAGCAGCCAGGTTAGCACCAGGTTAGCACATGCTTGCAACCAGCAGGCCTTGCGGGCTGCTCATGGTCCAGCTGCTCTTCGTGCTGCTGCTTGCCACTCACCTGCTGAGCTGACGCAGTTGATGCATCCACCAGCACGACCCTGCCTTGCTGCTGGCCTGCACCCTGGGCCTGCATACCATGTTGCAGAGAGCCTACAACATCGTGTCAGCATCTCAGCCAATGCCAGCAGCGCAATGCAGTCATGGCACTCCATGAACGCCACAGCCTCGAGCTGCAGATACATGCACGGTACATATGGTGGCTGACATGCTGGCAGCAGGTTGAACGTAGCACAGCACGGTCATAGTCGACCAGGGTCATAGTCGACCATGTTATGCTCTCCTGCCACCGCCAATACATCACCCACGCTCACCGTCTGAGCCGCTGCCATGCCTAGTTGGGGCTCATATTCACCTCTCGGACTGCATCCCAGGTGGCCAGGGTAACAAGCAGCTGTAGCTGGCCATGATGCTGCTTACACGACTCACCTCATTGGGCTTCAAGAAGTTGCGAGACCAAGAAGTTGCGAGACCAAGCCCCCAAGGCCCGAGCCCAGCAGCCTGTAGCACAGTAGCATGTGTGCCCTAGGCAATGCTGAGGCTGTTGCTTACATCAGAGCATGTGTTTCATGCCAACATCTATCGCCCCACCCTCGTAAGGAGGTGGGGGTAGGAAATTAGGTATTGGTGCCGGCTGTTTCAGGTATAGGTACCGACAGTTTGGATTACAGATAATGCAGGATCCTTATGCCCTGTGTCACCTCATTAGAGCGTTTGTGCTCCCCTTGGGGCTGTATGGCAGCCAGGTATGGGGCACTGCATTCCTTGGGCATGGTGTGCAACTCTCCAACCCAGTGCAAACACGCATGCTCAGCTTGCTCAGGTTTGCTGCCAGGGTACGTAGCTCAGTGTCAGGCCTGATGGTGCTGCATGAGTTGGGGCAGCTGCCCCTCCAGCTTTACTGGCTTAGGGCTGCATGCAAGTTCTGGAACACTGCCAAACTATCCCACAGTGACCTGCTCATGAGGGTCATCAAGGCAGATGTGGAGTTAGGCAGGAGTTGCCAGGCCAGCTGGAGTGCTCAGTTCCAGCTGGCCGCCAGAGAGCTGATGGGGGGTGAGTTTACCTTGAGCCCGGACATAGTCCTAGGCACCAAGGCTATGGAAGTCAAGTGGCTCAAGAGGTGGGGGAGGCGTTGGGTTGGGTTTGAGGGAGACCCTAGACTGCCTGAGACGGTGCATCGGGAGAGATGTTCGTATGCTGCATGGTTCAAGCATTGGGACGGCATTGGCATCAATCACATGGCACCACACCTGCTGAACAGAGAGCTCTCTCCAGAAGTTCGCACGAGCTTGACTAGGTTCAGGTTAGGCAACAGCGGTCTGGGGGTGGAGAAGACTCGGTATGAGGGGGTAACTTTCATTGATCGCACATGCACCAGATGCGCAGAGGGGGTAGTGGATGACGCCATGCATTTCATCTTTGCGTGCACTGCCACGAGTTCCATCAGGGAGCAGCCGGAGTTTGCCATGACTTTACAGAACAATAATGAGAACTTGCATGACTTCATGTTGAGCCCATGTGCACCTTTGTTTGTGCACCTTGCTTTGAAGTGCGTTACAGAAAGTCCCGAACCCCTAGAGGGGGAGGGCGGCCTAGCAGCCTAACGGCTGACGGCTTAAGCGATGTAAGCCACAGATAATGCATCTCCTAGATGTACTCTCCCGATCGATTCCCGAAGCCTCGGAAACTATAATTAAAATATTATTCCCGAGCCAAAAGTTTCAAGTTCCCCGATGGCCAAAGTACGTCTAAAGTCACTTTTGAGAACGCCTTCGTGCATAGTTATAAGTAAGCCTCCCACCGCATTAATCTCACGTCAAAATGACATGATCGGCATTGTTGACTGTCGAGGTCACTCTTGACGATTGAGAGACATCCGGAAACGTTGTTCATCGTGTATAAGGAGCTCGCGGTGCCGATTAGCAGCCGCGTCGGCGGCACTGATGCCCCGGACCACTAACTGGTCCATTGCTGGCACTTTCGTCAAGGTCAACTTATTGTTTGACCACATCCCGAAGGACAAAACAATTACATTGTTTACTCTTTCCCGGTTTCCCGAAAGACAAAAAACGATTCGGGATAGGGAATCGATCGGGAGAGTACGGTAGTAGGGGAACTATGCGCTGTAGCCGTAGCTGTCGGCTATGACATCGGCTTTGTCATGTTTTGGCTGGCTCTATCCCACCCCACCTCCACTGCACATGGTCTGTAGAAGGGCCCAGCTCGTCATGAGCTACCTTGTTGGCGTGGGTGCTGCCCTGGTCCACCCCAGCAGCACTGTGCATGCTGAAAGCAATGTTGCTAGTGGTAGATCCGGGCATTGCACTTGCACGCCTTCCCCCCTCGTGCTTAGTGAACTACCTGCACATGTCGAGTATATATGATGAGAAACGAAGGTTCGTAGCACACGACGATGGTACATATCGCGGCTTGACGGAGGTGATGCGACACTGACGTTGCTGCCGATGTTGCGGTAGCCTGGTCAACGACGGCGCAACCTATTCAGAGCGACTGAACCTTGGTAGCAACACACCGGTAACACGTGCGTGAGTGGGCCAGTTCGTCAAATATCAGCAACGTTCACCTGTGACGTCGTTGCACTCGTCTGGGTCAGAGAGACGGTTTACAATAACGGCCAGCGACGAACAATGAGTGGCCTCCTCCTGGCGATTGTTTCGTAGTGATTGGTGGCCAACGCCGCAGCCGGCAGACCGAAACAACTCTGATAAACAGAGGGTGTTTGTGCGCCACCCCACAATGCCTTAAGGAAAAGGGCCCAGGAGCTGGTTTGGGGTGCGCATGCAAGCACCCCTATGCTACACGCAGCACAGAATGATGCATGGCTCACCAGCAGCCAGGCTGAATGCTGAGGCATGGAAGCGGGCAGCGCCAGGCTACTCACGCCACAAGGTGCACGACAGGGACGAACAGGCAAGTAGAGCTGGAGGAGAAATGGAGGTGGCAGCTACTCGACAGACGTAGAGGGAAGCTCTTATGATGACCAGACTGGGAGGAGCAGCCCTGGCAGAGCCTGGGACAGACTAGGTTGCTCGTGCTTCTTCTTCTGCTGCTCCTGGATGCCAGCCCTGGCAGCCTGGTTGCGCTACGATGGGTGCCTCCCCTGCGCCTGGTCCTGGATGCTGCGCCTCGTGCTGCGCCTTGTGCCTGCCTCTCAGCCTAGCACCAGCCTGGCCTGGCCTGGGCCTGCACTGCCTGCACTGCCTGGCCTTCCTTGGCCTAAGGGCTCTGCACTGCCCCTGATCCTGCAGCCCAGAGCACCACATGCATGCAGCATCTGCTGGCAAAACTCATACAAACTGTTGCCTCGAGGACAGAAGCACATAAGAGCAGGTGTGTGAGCAAACACAGTGCACAGCAGCTGAACAGAAGGCTGTGACCTCTTCAACCACCCACCTGTCAAAAGAGTCCTTGGAGCAGTCGTAGGGCGCATCAGTACGGGCGGAAGCGACCGCCTGCGCCACCAGCGCCCATGCCAGCCCCCCCATTGAGACCACCCCTCCCGCCCATGCCGCCTGCGGGCCCAAAGCCTCCCCCTGCTCCTGCCATCCCACCTCCCATGCCGTACCCTGCCACCGGGCTGGTTGCTGCTGGGTAGCTGTCGTAGGCACCTGCTGCTGGACCAGCTGCTGCAGCTGGGCCCCTGCCTGCCCCTGCCCCACCACCCATGCCATAGCCACCCATGGCACCCATCATGCCCATGCCCATGGGATACATGCCATACGCTGCCATGGCGCCCATGTTGCCCATGCCACCCATGCCGTACCCACCACCTCCCATCGCCCCTCCACCCATGCCATAAGCCCCTCCGCCCATGCCACTGTAGCCGCCTGCCCCTGCACCGCCATACCCACCCCTGCCTCCAAACCCTCCTGCCCCTCCACCTGGGGACCCTCCATAGCCTCCCATGCCCCCACCCATGCGGCCACCCCCTGCACCAAAACCACCCCCTCGATCGTTGAAGCCACCACCGCCATAGCCGCCGCCACCGCCATAGCCCCCACCCCGATCCCCATAGCCGCCACCGCCACCGTAGCCACCACCACCATAGCCGCCCCTGCCTCGCTCAGGGCCTCCCCGGCTGCGCATGTCTCCTCCGCGCTCTGCCATGACGTCACGCGGGACAGCCCGCTTCACCTCCACTGTCCGACCCTCGATGTCATGTGTCTTGCCCGCGCAAGTGTCTGCGGACTGGGCTTGGGCGAATGTCACAAACCTGCACCACATAGGACAGGCACGGCTGAGCCCTACAAATGTGAAACTCAATATGCTAACTGTGGTGTGGTTTTATCCTGGGCCTCAGTACATCAGGGTCGCGGAGAACGTGGCCCTGGTGATGAGCTGCCATGACCCACCCAAAGCCACGTGTGCCTCCATCCGGGTGCTTCACAATCTGCAGCACATCAACACAACAGCACGAGTCAGGCAGGCTGCATCATGAGGAGTAGCTATGGAAAACAAAGCTTGCACAAAGCAGGAGCACCAAGCTGGGGGTACAGGCTGCCAGGAGGTGTGGAGTGAGCAGGTGTGCGCACCGCGCAGTCTGTGATCTCTCCATATTGCTGAAAGTGGTTGCGCAACTGCTCATCGTCAAGATCTCCCTGCATTGCAGGCAGTCACAAGGAGTGTTGCAGCAAAGAACCAGGGCAACATGCGGCCAACCGTGTTTATGTAGCTGTTATGCCACACTCCGCATCAAACATAGGACACACACTCACTGTTCCGCCTACAAACACTTTGTTAGACACCACTGGCGTGCCGTAACCTCGTGCCACTGGGCCACGTGCTGGTTCAGATTGCTGGCGAGGAACTGCTGCCTTTGCCTCCACTCGTCGATTATCTGTAGCAGTGGGTGTGTGATAGTATAAGTCTACAGGGTTATGCCACCATCCTAACACTGTACTGCACTTACCAATAGAGTGCTCTTTTTGTTGCAAAAACGATGTCGCAGCAGCTGGGTCAGAGAATGTCACAAAGCCGAAGCCCCTGCCTTCCATGACAACGATGTCCGAGATCTCGCCCCTGCGAAGCCATGGGCAGTCGAGGCGGGCGTAAGGAAGGTGGGCTTGTCGCACGGCTGCCCCATAAATATGTCCCACAGAACGCTGCGCCCACCATTGAGCACAGTATGCCTGCACCGTCTCCTTTGTGGACTGCAGGTCCAACCCGCCAAGAAAAAGCTTGCCCTCCACAAAGGCTGCGTCGTGCCGCGGGCCTCCAGGCTGGCCTGCACACAAGAAAACTCACCACAGCTTGATGCATCTAGGAAAAGCCCGGTAGTTGCAGGGTGAGTATCTTTGCTCAGGGGCGGCGCTGCCAGGTGATCTATAGCGCACCTACCTGGCCTGGGCCCGCCGGTGCCTTCCGCACCTCTTTGGCCGTCGTGCGTTGCGGCCTCGTGTTGCTGCTGGTCAGGGTGTCCATTGCCATAACCCCCGCTCCCATTCTGCTGCACTCCTGCGAAACCATCTTGCTGCTGTTGGCCGCCCGCAAAACCATCTTGGCCGCCGGCGAACCCATAGTAATCGCCCATTCTATAGCAACGGTGTTGAAAAGGTTTTGATTCTTTGGCCTTTTCTGCCTTTATTCATTTAATTAACCGTTAAACTGTCGGTCAGGTTCTATAGTATCTCGGGCCCTCGCACGGAACGCAGCATAGCACAACTCAGCATAGCGCAGCACAGTGCAACGCAAGTGTGTGACAAACACGCAAATCCTTAGTATATGTTGCTGCCTCGCGTTACTATTGTTTATGGCGAGGAAGAAGAGACGAACCGGTGTTGGTGGGCCTAGAGCAGTGCAGAGTCGGCCCAGGGCCACGTCCCACTGAGCTGTGCTACTGGACTAACCGCCCAGCCATGCCAAAGCCAGGCCAGCCAGGCCACGAGTGGGTGGAGATAGCCGACAAGCCCCTGTTGCGCAAGTGGCAGCGCCAGTTGCAGCAATAGCCAGCTACAGCTCAAGACAATCCCAAGCAAAAAAAACAATGAAACCCTCACAAAGGGGATGTGTGTGGCACAGGCACTGGCAACAGGCACACACACCAGAAGGCTGAGCTGAAGTGGGCATTAGGCACACTGTCAGTAGCCTTTACAATGATGGGCTCGCAGCCCGGTTCGATTCCAACTCATGCTTTATTTTGGTGTAGCATGAGGGCTGTGGGGTTCGGGAGTTGGTGTGCATTTTGTTACAACGTTCGTGGTAATAAGGGGCTTCACCATTCGTGTCAAACTACACTGTCAATAGGGGCCTAAGCTGTCAATAGGGGCCTACACTGTCAATAGGGGCCTAACCATTCGTGTCAAATGACACTGTTAATAGGGGCCTGGGCACTGGCACAGATGGCACACGTTTATTGTAAGGGGACATCTCAGGGAACCAGCAACATTATTGAAGCGAAGTGGACGTGCTGTGGTATGCTCTAACCGGAGTGCCGGCACCCATTTACCGTCTGAGGCACACTGAGGCGGAAGTGAGGTCCTATACACTACACTTCTACTCTAGACTTCTACTCTAGACTTCAAGGAAGCAGAGTTTAGAATTATTACCAAGCGTCAATAGTCAAGCGACAAGAACTCAACCAGCACAGTTGGTCCCCTACTATTACTACAGGGCAGGGGCTGTGTTATCTGGAATCCGGTTTGTTTGCATGCAGCAAGCATCCGGTACCACTACCTGATTCACTACCCCAACCCGCTTGCGAAGGCCGGGCAATCTATGTTGGCATGAAACACATGCTCTGATGTAGGCACACATATGCGGTGTATGAGCAGCCAGTAAGGCGCGCCCGAAGAAATCTTTAAGATATGACCCCATATGATCAAGCATGATGGAATATGTTGAAATATAATTAAGCCAAAACTCGCAAAACTCCGTAACCTCATTGCCGTGGTCTCAATCTGGTTTTCAACCATGGTCTCAACCGTGATCTAACTTGACGGAGAGTCGAGGAGTGTTACTAACTACAACTAAGAGTGGTACTGGTTTGGAGGACGTCAAACCCTCTTAACACTCGGGGTTCCCAGGTGGGTTAGTGCGGTACTCTGCCACACTATCCTCTTGACTACAGACCCGGTCATATCCCATCTTTAAGCCATCATATTCAGTCATATGACCAATTCCTCAGCAAGTCATATGATCGGTCGCGCCCTAGCAGCCAGGCGTTGTTCTTGATCATGAATGGGAGGATGGTGGCAGCTTACTTTCACATCATCCAGATGCGACCCTGCTGCTGCACTTCATCAGAGCCTGTACCCAACAGCTAGGGCGCGGCCCTAACGCCGAGGTCCAGGTACTGCACCGTGTAGAGCGTCGCCGCCGCCACATGGCCGGCCGGCAGCGGTGCGCCAGACCGTATGTGCTCCGTCGCGCCCTGCAGCGGCAGCAGCGCCTTGCAGCCGTCCACGTGTTGCTTCGTTGCCGCTGCCATGCGGGTCAGACTTGCAGGGAGCTTGGTCGCCATCAATAGGTGTGGCAGGTGGCTGTCGATGGTGACCTTGACCAAGTCGAGCACCTGTCACAATAAGTTGGACAGCAGGCAGGCTTGCTCAGGTCGTGTCGTGTCGGGTCAGGTCAGGTACAAGGACTGCTGCAAAACAATCGCCTGGCAACCAGCTTGCTGCTTCCATGTGCCAGGTATGTGCCTCACCAGCCTTTGACACACCAGCCGCAGGGCAGCACCCTGGCTGATATGATGCTGCAGCCACCTGTAACCCAGAAACATAGGCTAGGCCAAGGATGGGCTGAGGTGGCTAAGAGCCTTGCCGAATGCCAGATGATGGGCAGGACAGCCAGCACCAGGTTAGCACCAGGTTAGCACACAGGCCACCACACAGGCCACCACACAAGCCACAACACACGACAAGACTAACCAACTCCTGAACATGATGTATTGTCGCAATACTGGCGGTACCTGGATGTGCTGCACGTCAGTGACTGGCAGGTGATGCTAAGGATGGTGAGTTTGATGATGATGACACAGGGCTGGCAGTGTTGTCCTCTCTGGCTACTGGCTAAGGACAGGCGACTCACTTGCTGCAGTGTGGGGAACAGCAGGTCCTGGGGAAGTGGCAGCTGGGTGGTCAAACTGAGGTCACCCAGGCGGGTGTGGTAGCGGTCCAGCCAGGAGGCCAAGTAGGCCAGCAGGCGATCCACCTGGGAGCGGGTGAGCTGCGGGAGACATGCCTGCGGGCAAGGGAGAGGGCAGGGGCAGGGGCAGGGGCAGGGCAGGGCAGGGGGTTTGGGCAGGTGGCAGCTGGCAAGGGGCTTGGGGACTCCCCATCCCTCGTCTAAGCCCCACCCTCGTCCCCTGCCCTGCCTTGGTCCCTGCCTTTGTCCCAGCCCTGCCCCACTGGCCAAGACCCCCTCCTGCCTTGCCTGCAGCCCGGGCACGTCCACATGCAATGCCAAGGGGGCGTGCAGCAGCAGCTCCTGGTGTGACCAGCCGTCTACAGCCGCGGCGGCACAGCGTGCCAGGGACAGCATGGCGCTGCGGGACGCAGCATGCGCATCAGGGTCTAGCGCCGACCCTGGTGCTGGCCAGTGCCCAGGCACGGCCCTGGCCTGCTCGCGGCAGCTGGGGAGGAGGGGTGCAGGGGCGGGGGCTTTGACGGCCAGCTGCTCCTCGGCGGCAGCCAGTGCCTGCTCTGCTGAGGCTCTGCAGGGGGGGCAAGGCAGGGGGCGCTGGAGGCAGGGGCAGGCAGGCAGGGGGTGGAAGGTGGAAGTGGGGGATAGGTGAAGGAGCAGGCGGGCAGGCGAGCAGTTTGTTCTGTCACTGAATAGCTTGTCAAGCAGGGGACTAGACATCAGGGGGCCAAGGTCTCTGCCTGCCTATCAGAGCTGTTGGCGAGCAGCAAGAGTGGGGTCCCACCTGAGCTGTGCTGCATACTCCCGCCTGGCAGCCCTGTTGCTGGCAGTGGTGGGGCTGAGCAGCGCCTGCAGGCAGGCCACCAGGGCCCCAGGCGCCACCTCGCCCAGCCTACAGCAGGCCAGGGGCAGCAGCCCGTACTGCTGCTGCTGGGCCAGGAGGGGCAGCAGGTCCGGGCAGCCAGTCAGGCTGTGGAGCGGCAGGGAGCGCAGGAGGGAGGCCAGGGCGGGCCACTGGGACTGGGCCGCCAGCGCTTGGACAGTGAGGGGCAGCAGGGCAGGGGGCAGGGTCAGCACAGATAAGCCCCCCACCACACCCACTGCTGCTGCTGACTCAGATCTGCCGGCAAGGATGCTGACAGCTGCCCCTGCCTGCTTGCCTGCTGTACGCTGCTTCCGCTTGTGTTGTTGCTGCTGTTGATACAGTGGCTGCAGCTGAGCCTGTTGCTGCTGCTGCTGCTGCTGCAGCTGTTCATATGCCGCAGTGAGCAAGGCCGCCGCTTGCAGCAGTAGGGTGACGTCTGCTGGGGAAGCTGTGGTTGCAGCTGCAGTCAGGGCCAAGCACAGCTGGGCGGCAGCAGCAAGGGAAGCAGAGTCCTCCTCGCTGCCTGCCTGGTGGATGAGAGGGGGCAGGCCTAGCAGCTGCAACTCCTGGCCCTGGCCCTGACGCATTGCAGCTGCCTGGGCAGCCAGATCAGCGCCAACCACTAAGCTGTCTGACATTGGCTGCTTGCTGCTAAGTTGCAGAGCCACTCGGTCCGCTGCCCCCACCCCTGCCCAAGGACCACCTTTCCCGGCGACACTAGGTGCAGGCAGCAGGGGCATGCCAGTGTTCTCCGCTGCCCCACCCTGCTCAGCATTGGCGGCCTGCAGGGCTGCTGCAGTTGCCGCCTCCACTGCTGCCAGGTCCAGGTGGAACACCACAGGCCCCTCAACACCTGGCTGGTGCTCAGCCTGGCCTCTGGGCCCAGGGGCCACGCCTGCAGTTGCCTGTTTTGGCAACGCGCCCGGCTTGCCCCTGCCTGGGATGGTGCTGCTGCTGGTGTGGGCCAGGGGCTGGAGCTGGGGCTGACCCAGGGCTAGGCGACCCACCAGGGCCGCCAGGCTGGCCCGCTGTGCAGACACCTGCAGCAGCACGCCGCTCCCGCCCACTGCCAGCAGCAGCAGTGTTTGTGTGGGCCCTGCCTGCTGCTGCACGGCCAGCTGGGGCCCGGCTGTGCTTGCAGCAGTGGGGGAGGTGAGAGGGGGTGCCAGCAGCTGGGCGGAGAGTGGGGTGGTAGGGGCGGGCAGCCCTTCCAACTCCACACACCCCTCACTCATCACACATCCATACCGGCTGTCCACCAACACGTACTGCAGGCTAGGCACGCCAAGAGCAGTACCACTGCTGCCAGCAGAGTGGCTCTGGGCTGCCAGGATGTGACCACCTTGCTGTCTGGTAGGGGCAGGGGAGAGGAGGGAGGAGGCGGAGGAGGCTGCAAGGGGGCTGGCACCCTGCCCCTGGGGCAGCAACCGTGCCAACAGCACCTGGGTGTCATCCAGGGCTGTGGCAAGCAGTGGAGCTGGGGCCCCCTGGCTGCTCTCATCCTCAGTCCCCTCCCTGTTCCCTGGGCTGACTTTCCGCTTGCGTGCGCTGGCAGGGGGGGCGGGAGCAGGTGCATGGTCAGGGCCTGGGGGAGTGCCAGGGGCAAGCAGGCTGGGGGGTGGGGTCACATGCACAGTGCTGCACACAGCACCAGCGTGCACCACACCACCGCTGCTGCTGCTGCTGCTGGGATGGTGGATGATGGTCACAGCCCCTGAGGACCACATGACCAGGCAGCAGGTGGGATGGAGGGTGATGTGACTCGCCCGGCAGGGTGCGCTATCAGGTGGGCAGGGCACAGCCAGCTGCTGCACTTGCCGCAGGTCTGGGCCGTGCTGGCTGGGCTGCAGCTGGTAAATGTGCAGGCTAGCGGGGCTAGAAGGGCTGCCTTGCATCAAAAGAGCTAAAGTGCAGCTGCTGGAGGCGGCTCCTCGCAGCCGCTGGGGACTGGGGCTTAGTGGGCTGGGCAGGAGCAGGGGGGTGGACGAGTCTGGCAGCTCTACAGTCACGCGCCCGTCCTGGAGCACCACAGCGGCGCAGCTGGCAGAGCCGGAGCTGAGCACATGGATGCTGTGAGCTGGGCTGGGAAGCACGCTGCGTCGACCGGCGTCCAAGATGGTCGACGGCTGCCGTTTCCCGGCGGTGTTGTATGTCCAACTGATGAGCTGAGCTTCCCCACCCGCGGCGGGCGAAACCACGGCGTGCAAGGTGTTGGCACGGACATCTAAGACTGCTGGCGTCTGGAAATGAAATCCGTTCCCCAATGACTGCTTCCGCAAAAGCTTCTGCGCGGCGGAAGGCGCACATCTCAATCCCACATTTGCAAACCTTATGCGGCGAAGCGGGTTTGCTTGCAGCAGCTTGCCTGTCTCAGGTTATCATATATTGCCACACCATCTGGCTGCAGGGTAACCGCGCTAAGCGCGCCGACGAAGTTTGCGCCAATATCCTGAGAGGCGTGCTGCCACACAAGCGTGGCTCCTAGCTCCGCATCCATCCGCTACCTTCAGCAACAGACCGCGCACAGTTGTGCATGCATCAAGCACTTGCATGCAAGCATGGTGATGAAGGTATTGTCCTAGCCATAGCCATGCCGCACCCACTTCGCTGGCTGACTGTCATCATTGTTCGTACTATTTTGCTGTGCCTGGTACTATCTTCTGCCTGGTCCTATGCACTAGTCAAACTGGAGGAGTATGAGGCTGCGTCCCCGCGACCATCAGTGTGCACTCTACACGCCAGCATCCTGCTGTGAATTGTCCATGGCTGCTCGTCCAGCTTCCGTTACAAAAACATGCAGGTTGACAAGACGCCACTGCCTCATGCTGGATTGCACACCTGGCTAATCTCTGACACAGGCCAGGGCAAAGCTGATGGCTGACCTGCTTCACCTGCAGCCAACACTAGGAGGGGTGCCAAGGGATGTTTAGTCAATGGTGGCAGCAGCATCTCCTGGTGAGCGCTGTATCTATGCATTTCTGTATCTTACACTGTATCGGGCCAGGCCTGCTTCCAACGCCATTGAACATAAACAGCACAATTGTTCCCCTACTATTACTACAGGGCAGGGGCTGTGTTATCTGTAATCCGAACTGTTTGCATGCAGCAAGCATCCGGTACCAATACCTGATTCACTACCCCAACCCGCTTGCGAAGGCCGGGCAATCTATGTTGGCATGAAACACATGCTCCGATGTAAGCAACAGCCTCAGCATTGCCTAGGGCACACATGCTACTGTGCTACAGGCTGCTGGGCTTATGCCTTGGGGGCTCGCTCTCGCAGCTATTTGAAGCCCAGTGCTGGGTACTCCTTGCCCTGGGCTGGAAGTCTTCCTCGGTGTGGCCACCTGCACAGCTCCAGTGGGCGCCACTTGCTCTCCCCTGCCCGCTGGAGGTTGAGGGCTGCGTTGCAATCCCTGTCCACCCATTTGCCCAGCTTCCCAGGGGTGGCCTGGGCCAGCCAAGGGCACCAAATGAGCCCCCACACTTGCGCCTCAAACTGCTTGCTCCAGGCTGACCGCAACAAGCGGTCCTGCACCTGACCCGGCTTGGGCTTCCAGCCTACAGGCCTGCTGGGCTTGCTGCTGTCCAGCTCCTCCTCACAGGGCTGGGGGCTGTTCAAGATCGAGCTGACCCTGCTGGTGCGGAACTCATTCACTGTCACCACCTTGCCTGGCACCCTGTCGGTTGGCTTGCCGCTGTTGGGCCTCTCCACCACCTTGCGGCAGGCCTGCAGCACGGCCTTGGCCCCCCACCCACCCCGGGTGCCAATGCTGGCGCTGCCAAAGAACACCACCAGCTGCTTGCGGGTCCCCCACTCCTGCTGGGACACGCTGGCTGCCTCCTCCAACTGCATGGCACACAAGGCACACAAGGCACACAATGCAGATGACATCCTTGGCAGAACTGGGGACATGGGCACCTAGCAGGTCACATGTGGGGCAGTCATCAGCCTGTGGTCCTGCCCCTTCCCCCCTACCCTTGGCACTCCCACCTTCTTGAAGTTGCGCTCCAGGACCATCTCCTGCGCACCATGCAGCCGCATCCTTTGCTCAGTAGCATACTCATTGACGCGTCCATGGCACTATGCAGCTCAATCACCCCACCCAGCTCCCAGTAGCCCCTCCTCCCAGCAGCCCAGCCTGCCATCAGCCTCATCCCCCCTCCTAGACGACCTGCAGGCAGCGCACCAACGCCTGCAGAATAAGCATACGGCTTTGCAGCAGGTGGCATCCAGAGCAGGAGCTACCAATCACTCCCTACGGGCTGCTCGACGCAGCCTCCACCACTCCCCACTCACTTGCAAGAAAAGAGTCAATCAGCACCTCTCTCACCGACACAAACATGCAATCTGATGACCACCAGACTGTTCTTCAGTACACAGACGACAGCTGGAAGTCAAGAGTCACTCATCTGCACCTGACACACACCATCCACAATGTTAAAGAATTGCACATCAGGCAGCACGCCCTGAACAACTCTACATGTGCCCACCCGGTCATGCTGCTACCACTACTGCTACTGCTACAGCCACACCTGGCACACCCACTCCAACACAACACAAGGGACAACCACAATCCTCAAGCCCATACCCACCTCACTCATCACTACAAGAGGCCCCACCCCAGCTCGAATCCCGGCAGGGTTGCCCGCCAAAGTTGGGCCGCAAATACACTCACGATGAACATCACCAGCATGCACGTGCCAATGTCGTAGCAGTTGCCAATTGTCAATACATCCACTCGTTCATTCAGATATGTTCATCTGAACACACAAGCGCTACGCACTGCCACCCAACGTGGCCGTGACACATGCCTGATACCATGTGGCCTGGTGCCAGTAGAAATAGGAATGCAGACGCTGCGCTTGGTGTGCTGAGGTGATACTGTGGCATTGGTGCCCACAGCACGTGCTTGCTTTGGGTGTGTTGAAGCGTACTGAGCTGCCAGGGCCAGGTCTTCTGGTTGCGGTGGCCATGAGTTGCAACTGTCGCCTTGTGCGTAGCTGTCAGCGCGTGGCAACACTGGCAGTATGCCGGCCTGCAGCATGACCTGCTTGCAAGCTGCCCGCTCATACTCATCGTCAACCCAGCCATCTGCCATCAGCACGGCCTGCACCGGTTTGCGCTTCCTTGGTGATAACACTGCCGGGGTGGTGGCCAGCTGTGCGGTGTTGGGCGCATTGTTGTCCACAATGTACCTGTGAGAAGGACGTACGGCATGTGTGTTGGCCAGGCGCCGCGTAAAGCACCTGATTGCACATGACATTGACTTACTCATAGTTGCCCAGCTTCTGTAAGAGCTCGTCCACGTACTTCATGTTGACTATTGGCTTGCGCTCCACCAGCACTACTGCTGTGTCAGACACCGCCATACCATAAATCTCAATCTGTCTGGTGCTGCCGTCCTGCTTCAGCGTGATCTGCTTGTAGCCGAATGGCCTAACACCTGCAGCCGCAGTTGAATGGCATGAGCGCTGGCTATGGACGCTGTGCACATGTATCCATCCATGCACCTGCCAGCAATATGCCACACCTTTGTGCCCAGCCTGGATCAGGTACTGCACAGCCCACTCAAGGCTGTGGTTCTCGTCAGCCCTGATGCACCCACGCTGCCACGCTGCATACTCAGCGACCTGCAGCAAAACAGTGAAATATACTCCATTGTCACTTGATTCTATTGAATGTACATTGTGTGCTGCCGCCGTGCGTATTGCCATGTTCACTTACCATGTCCTCCACGCCAGACAGGCGCTCAGCCAGTTCGTCAAGAGGTGTGCGTACATCATCTACCACAACAGCCAGCTGCATGCCGTCTGCCAGCTCAACTTCATCTACGTCCTGTGCACCGTCATGATCCGGACCCAACCGCTGCAGCGGCATGCTGTCCACAATTGCCACCGTGTCATACCCTATGGCGCTCAGCTTGGCAGCCAGCTGCGTGTGAGTGGTGAACTGCAAGTTGCGCTGCCGATAGCTATCCCGACCCCTTGGGGTGTACAAGGTGATGCCGCTGTACAGCTTGCTCTCTGCGGCAGCAAGTGCATGCCATGGATGGGCTGGCTGCCACAATCAAGTTTCACACATGACACATGACTCCATCCAGGCACCAGGCAGCATGCAGTCACCTCACCAGTCACACTGTTATCCATCTCAATCAAACCACTCGCATGCACGCACACAGGAGCCACAGCACTGTGGTTGCAATGCAGACCACCATGCCTATGGCCCACACCATGCAGTAGTAGCAGTGCATACAGGACAATCACTGTACCTCGTTGCTGCAGCTCATGCAGCTCCATCAGGACCAATGCTGCTTCCTGTTGCTGCAAAGCAGCCTTCTTCTGCTGCAAAGCCAAGACTCGTTGTTGTATCCATTCCCGGTCCTTGTGGTCCCTTGGTGTGCTGTCAAGTTCCCCATGTAACCGCTGTAGTTCTGCAGAGGTTAGGCTCAGGTCACGCTGCACATTATGCATGGTCGCAGTCACTTTCACGGAGGCGTGCTGAAGATTGGCGCGACGCATGATGACATTATACGATTACACAGGCCTCCAGAGCCACGAAACCGCGTGTGGACAAATTTCATTGTCACACAAACGAAACCTCACACAAATGTCATTGTCACACAAACGTGACATTGTTCTCCTCTGTATGCTGAGCCGCTAGGCCCTTTATGTTTTTCTGTTCATACGAGCCAGACTCCAATCTGCGGGCGCATACATGACATGCGTAATGGGTTGGCGATCAACATCCATGGCCCTGCTCCTAACTCTAGCAAGCAATCACCTCACACACACATAGGGGGTTTGAGAGACCGTTCTTGCTAGACACTCTTGTTAGGCGTGGCGGACTTTCACTCAGCGCTGCCATTATGAAAGCCATTCACTGCCTGCAAAAGATGTTTTACTTCTCAATGAGAAGTTCTCATACTCCCAGCCCAATACACTTTTACTTGTGCCATGTTGTTACCGGGGTGAGAGATCTAACTTTAGGGTTGGGGTTAAGGGGGTGAGGGTTATGATCAGGTTAGGGTGAGGATATGGTCATAAGCAAACATGCCCAGGCCGACAGACATGCCGAGCCCAAGAGTCAATCAGTACTTTTTTCACTGAAAAGAAACATACAACCTTATGACCAGAATGTTCTTCAGTATACAGACGACAGCTGGAAGTCAAAAGTCACTCATCTGCACCTGACACACACCATCCACAATGTTAAAGAATTGCACATCAGGCAGCACGCCCTGAACAACTCTACATGTGCCCACCCGGCCATGCTGCTACCACTACTGCTACTGCTACAGCCACACCTGGCACGCCCGGTCCAACACAACACAAGGGACAACCACAGTCCTCAAGCCCATACCCACCTCACTCATCACTACAAGAGGCCCCACCCCAGCTCAAATCCCGGCAGGGTTGCCCGCCGCAAATACACTCACACCCAGTCAAAGGTCAAAGGTGACTTTCACAGCCCAGTCGTTGTGTCTGTTGCTGCCTTGCAAGTGACAAATCACACTGACAAAAGTCAACTCATATCCACCCCTGCACCTCACATATGACGTGTGAGGTATCCCGCCCCACCCACGCCCACCCCCCGCCCCTGTCACGCCCTGGCCCTGGCCCCCACCCCCCCACTCATCACTCTGCCATGCGTCACCATACCCCACCTGCTCTCCCCTCCAGCACCGCAGCTAGGCAGTGGTGGCCCCCGCTGCTGCCCCTTCCCTGCTCAACCCAAGCACCAGCGCCTCATGGTTGCAGCCGCATGGGAGTGCCTACTGGGTGGCTGGCCCCTTGCCCGCTGCTGCGTTGAAGTCAACCACGGCTGCCTCCTCACCGGCATGCGTGACGCTGCTGGAGTGAAGGCCCGGCAGCCAGGAGGGGAGGGGGATGTTGAACCTGCACCCAGGGCAGGGCAGGGAGGAGGAGGAGGAGGAGGAGGAGGAGGAGGAGGAGGAGGAAGGGCCACGGATCGGAGGCGGCGGCGGAGATGGAGGCTTACAAGGAGGAGGGGAAGGGGGCTGGGCCACAAGGTCAGAGGTCCTGCAGCACCCAGGTGCTGGCTGACAGGCTTTGCCCCAGTGCCCGCCCTCACAGTGGCAGTGACCTCAGTGCAGGCTGAGAGTGTGATGCAGCGGTATACAATGTGACTTTTGTATCAGCCTAAAGTTTGGTAAGGGCCTTCAACGCTCCTCCTGGGTTCAGTGTCCCACCCCAGATCTCCAGCCTCGCTGGCTGCACCTGTATACCTATATATACCTGTATACTTATGCCCCCGCCCCCGCCCCCGCCCCCGCCCCACCTCTGCGCCAAGGCCTGCAGCAGCACCCTCCCAGCATCCGCCAGCGTGAAGGCGGTGGCAGCAGCCAGGGTGGACGACTTGCTCCACGCCTCATCCGCTGTGCCCGCAGCCCGACGCAGCTGGGCGCGGCTGACCCCTACCCCACTCACGCTGTCATGGTCAGGGGGTCCGACCTCCGCTGCTCCCTCCCCACCCTCGTGCTGCTCCCCCTGAGCAGCAGCAGGCAAAGGGGGGTCCGGGCTAGCAAGGGCCAGAGGGTGGCAGGTACTGGAGGGGTCCAGGCATGCAGGCATCACTGCATGAGCTGCCCAGCCTGTGTGATGAAGGGGTGGGCAGTGGGTACAGCTGCTAGAGGAGCTGCACAGTTGCAGCAGGCAGCGAGTCCGTGACAGGGCCCAGGTGGAGGTGTAGGTGGGGCAGAAGACCTGGACAGCTCCTGGCTAGGGTGGTGACAGCGGGTGACAGCAAGGGGTAACAGCGCTGCCTGGCGGCCCAACCCATCAGCCATTCATCTGCTTGGCCACCTGAGAACCCTCCAGGGCGGCCCACTGACAACAAGGCGTGACGCACCCATGTGCCAACCTTGAGTTTGACCACCCACCCACCCTACCACTAGCTACACCTGCCAACCAGCACCGCTGTGCAGCCACGCGCACCTGGCCTGGCCTCCCAGCTAACAGCCTGCTGATCAGCCCTGCATGTCTGCCTACCTGTTGACAGCGCATCCTGGTGGCCTAGTCCATTAGTCCTTGACCTGCTTAGCCACCCTCACCCTGCAAGGGGTGGGTCCTGCTGATCTACCGTACCTTTCGGCCTACCCGCCTGCTGCTCTCTCCCCTGCTCCTCCCTGCTCCTGCTGCCCCTGCTGCCCCTCCCACCCCTGCAGCCCTCCCAGGGACACCTCCCTACCTGCAGGTGAGGCAGCCACTGCCCTGTGGTGTCCTCAGCCTGCCGCAAGGCCTGGGCCGCTCCCAGCCGCATGCGGGTCAGGCTGGGCAGCAGCCCGAACAGCAGGCCTGCAGCACATCGCCACCAGGGGGAGGGCATGGGGTGCATGAGTTCAAGGGGGCAGGAGGACCACCCTAGTGTTGGTCAGGTGGCTGGCTATGGGGCGGGAGTAGGGGCCGGCAAACGAACAGTGGGCACAGTCGCATGAACTAGGTACCCATGAGCCTAGGCGGGACAGCCCCTCCCTAAATGCCTCAGCTCACCACTGTCTTGCTCATCAACCTCCTCCCCCTCGCTCTCATCTGCCGACGCCTCTCCCTCCACCTCAATGGCAAAGCCAGGCTGGCGCTTGCTCCCCTCTGAGCACACCACCAGCAGCAGCAGCAGCAGCAGCAGCAGCAGCAGCAGCAGCAGCAGCAGCAGCAGCAGCAGCAGCAGCAGCAGCAGCAGCAGCAGCAGCAGCAGCAGCAGCAGCAGCAGCAGCAGCAGCAGCAGCAGCAGCAGCAGCAGCAGCAGCAGCAGCAGCAGCAGCAGTGGTAGTGGAAGGCAAGGGGTGCCCAGGGGAGGCCAGACAGCAGCAGCAGGCACAGCAGTGAGGGGTGGGCTCATTAACAGAGAGGCCACACAGCAGCAGGCTGCATGTCTGATGACAGGGTGCCCACCTTGCTGCACCATGCCCACCTTGCTGCACCATGCCCACCTTGCTGCACCATGCCCACCTTGCTGCACGTCCATAGCATAGCACAGCATTTCATTCACGAGACTGAAGTTTCAAACCTCCCTCCACACCATCTTATTTTGTGCCTGACAGGGTTCGATCCCTTGACCTCTTCGCATGTCAAGACAACTTGGCTCTATAAACTGAGAGGGAGCATGCACCACCTTGTGTGTGGGGCAGTGGCAGGAGGGGAAGCCTGGGGCACCAGGCTCAGGGCTCACCCTCGAACTGGCTGCCCTCTGCAGGCTCAGGCAGCAGGTACGGCTGCAGCAGGTCGTTGGCGCGCACCGCCACAGAATGAAGGGGGGTGGCCCACAAACCACGCAGCCGCTGCCCATACACACGCAGCGACAGCACCTGCAGAAGGCGGGGCGCGCCAGGCAGGTAGGCAGCCAGGGCACCAGCTTCAACCTGCTGGAATCAGGGCCCCACCTGCAACCCTCGGGCCAGTGTTACCAAAAACGGTCTAAAAACGGTCGTTTTCCTCGTTTTCTCGTTTCCTGCCGTTCTGGCTTAAGAAAACGATTTCTCTATCGTTTTTGGTAACACTGCCTCGGGCAACCCCTCCCCCAAGATCCCTGCCCCCAGCCAGCCAGAGCTGACAGGCAGGCAGGTAGCCAGCCATGGCCCCAGCTTGAACCTGCTCACATGAGGAACCCCTTCTGCAACCCTCGCCCCTCCCCTCCCTGACCATGGCAGCCAGGGCCCCAGCTTCAACCTGCTGAGAAGATAGGGCCCTTGCCCACCCCTCATCAACCCCTGCCCCCTGCCCTGTCCCCCATGCACCTCTCTTCTCCCTCACCTGGTTCAACACAAAACGACACAACCAGGCCACAGACGCCGCAGACGCTGCCACGGGTGCCGCTACAGCAATGACAGCCATCAGGGCTGTGGCCTTGGCCAGCTGCAGCCAGGCGGAGGCTGCCCAGGTGAGCATGCCCTCCGTCATGCGCAGCACCACCCGCACCGCCGTGACTTGCAGGGCGACCAGCATCCAGGCGTGCCACACCATCAGCCGAGCCTGAGGGGAGCAGCCGGCCAGGGCACACGAGCAGGGGGAGGGGACAGGGAGGGGGGGTGGGAGACTGAGGGTGAGGGTGAGGGGTGGTAGGCAGCTGATAGGCAGCTGGTGGGGTGGGGTGGAGTGTGGGGTGGAGTGCGGGGGGAGGGGAGGGGAGAGTGGTGTGCAGGAGCATGACCCCTGACCGCTGTTGGCTGCTGAGCAAGCACAACTGAATGACCGCCTACACCTCGGCCACCAGCAACAGTCCCAGCCCTTCTAAAACCAGGAAGAGGGCCGGGGGATGTGGAGTCTATGGAGGGGTGTGAGGGGGTGTGAGGGGTGTGAGGGGTGTGAGGGGTGTGAGGGGTGTGAGGGGTGTGAGGGGTGTGAGGGGTGTGAGGGGTGTGAGGGGTGTGAGGGGTGTGAGGGGTGTGAGGGGTGTGAGGGGTGTGAGGGGTGTGAGGGGTGTGAGGGGTGTGAGGGGTGTGAGGGGTGTGAGGGGTGTGAGGGGTGTGACCTCTGCTCACAAAACCCTCAGTCCCTCAGTCCCAGCCCTGAGGCTTACCCTGCCCTCACCCAGCCCAGCCCCCAGCCTCACCTCGGCCAGCAGCGTGCCCCGATTCTGGCTGGCCTCCCCACCCTTCCCACTCTCCTCCTCCTCGTGTGCGAACACGCTATGCAGGGCCTCGTTGGCAGCCCGCGCCACATCCGTCTCCTGCAGCTGACAAACCACCAGGACATGGGTCAGGGCCTGGGTAACCTTTGCCAGCCCCTGCTGACCCCCCCATGAGCCTTGTTGCAGCTGCAGCCAGCTATTGCCGATTTTGATGTGTTTTTCTTTTCTGAATGACGGGCCCACCGCCGCCCATCTGCCACCCCATCCCTGCCCTCACACCCGCCCCACCCCTGCCCCACCACCGCACCACTGCTTCACCGCCCCACCCCTGCCCCACCACCGCACCACCACTGCCCCACTGTGCCACCACTGTGCATGCCACCTGTTTTTCAGGAATGGCTCAGCAACCCCTCCTTACCTAATCACTGCTTACACTGCAGCTTCGCCCGCACCCTGGCATGCCCACAAGCTGGTCAAGCACCAAGGCTTTAGGGCAGGTGAGGCATTAGGCAGGCAGGCAGGCAGGCCATCAGGACTCCTGCCAAAAGTCATGTCGCTGCCCTCCTCTACCCTTACTACCCTTACTACCCTTATCCTTACCCTTACTCTCTTACCCTGACTGGAGGGAAAGAAAGGAAAACAGAAAGAACTACTCTCCCCAGCGGGAGCGTGACTGGCCTTCTTTATTTGCTCCGTTTCCAAGTTGGCCGCCCTAGCCCAGAGGGGGGCCGTCCCCTTGTTCGCGTCGGGATCAGTGCAGGTGTTACCCTAAACCAATTGAACCACACGACGGGGCGGGATGACTGGAGGGTACCCTGACTGGCAGCCAGCGGTCCTATTGCTGCCCTGGCTGCCCTCCCTCACCTCCAGCATCGCCAGCCTGTCCGGCTCAATAGCTGCCTCCTCCTCCTCTTCCAGCCCTGACTCAGAGCTAGAGCTGGTAGTGGAGGTGGTGGGGGCGGCATGCCTGGTGCGTCCCACACCCGCTGCTCTGCGGCGAGCGCGCCTGCCCCCGGCCACCTCTGCCAGCGTGTCCCGGATCAGCCGGGGGGTGTGGTTGACCAGGCCGTCCATGCAGCTGTTCACGTTGCGCAGGCCGCCCAAGATGACGCGGAACGCCACGTCAGCCACCCTGGTCGGGGGACGGGGAGGAGCAGGGGAGGGATAGGGGAGGGCGAGAGGCAGGGGGTGGTGCAGGGCAGCTGGGGAGGGGCAGTGAGGGGCAGGGCAGGGGAGGGGAGGGAAGGGCAAGAGGGCAGGGGTGTGGTTTGGAAGTGTTAGGGATGTAAGGAGGGGAAGGGGAGGGGGTGGAGGGTTGGTTTAGGCATTTGTCAGGTTTGGGAATCTGGCTTGGCTGCTATGCCTGTTGGTACGCAAGCTGAGGAAGGGGGAGAGGGGATGGGGAGGAGGAGAAGGAAGGAGGAGGGGTCTCTGCCTTTATCCTCTTCTCAGCCTTACTCTGCCTGCCCTAAGGATGCTGCGGTGACTAGGCCCCTGCAGCCTGCCCCTCCCACCTGTTGATGAGGCCTGTGGTGGTGGATGTCAGTGTGTAGCCAGCACTCAGCCACCCCCCCGCCACCCGCTGCACCAGCGCCCAGCTGCTGTGGACCAGCCAGGCGGCTGTTTGGTAGGGCAGCGTGAGGTACAGCCACCAGAGGAAGGACAGCACGGGGTGGATGGTGGAGGAGTAGATGGTGGTGCTCACCTGGGCCATCAGGCAGGGCCACCAGCCGCAGCAGGAGCACCAGCTGGCAATTGCAGGAGGACAAGCAGCAGCAATGGTGGCAACAGTGGCAGGAGAGGCAGGTGTTGCAGTAGCTGCGGCGGAGCCTGACAGCTCCCTCCCCCTCCTCAGCCCCTCCAGTGCTCCTCAGGTGTGAGACTAAGGTGAAGGACCTGAGGGGGGGCGGGGGGAGGAGCAGGGGCAGTGAGGGGGTCAGGGGCCCACCTGGGTAGCCTGCTGCTGGCTCCACTCCACCAGGGAGCCGGTGCGCTGGAGGGCCTCCCCTGCCACATGCACCGCCCCCCGGGCTGTGCTGCCTGCAGGTAGGCAGGTAGGCCGGTGGGCTGGGCAGGCAGGGCAGGCAGGGGCAGGCAGAGGCAGGCAGGGGCAGGCAGGGGCAGGCAGGGGCAGGCAGGGGCAGGCAGGGGCAGGCAGGGGCAGGCAGGGGCAGGCAGGGGCAGGCAGGGGCAGGCAGAGGCAGGCAGGGGCAGGCAGGGGCAGGCAGGGGCAGGCAGAGGCAGGCAGGGGCAGGCAGAGGCAGGCAGGGGCAGGCAGAGGCAGGCAGGGGCAGACAGGGGCAGGCAGGGGCAGGCAGGGGCAGGCAGGGGCAGGCAGGGGCAGGCAGGAGCAGGCAGGGGCAGGCAGGGGCAGGCAGGAGCAGGCAGGGGCAGGCAGGAGCAGGCAGGGGCAGGCAGGGGCAGGCAGGAGCAGGCAGGGGCAGGCAGGGGCAGGCAGGGGCAGGCAGGGGCAGGCAGGAGCAGGCAGGGGCAGGCAGGGGCAGGCAGGGGCAGGCAGGGGCAGGCAGGAGCAGGCAGGGGCACGCAGGGGCAGGCAGGAGCAGGCAGGGGCAGGCAGGGGCAGGCAGGAGCAGGCAGGGGCAGGCAGGGGCAGGTAGGCCAGCGGATAGTGTTGCACAACCTCCTGGCGGGGAGTTGAGAGAGGTGTGAGGTGTGAGGTGTGAAGTGGGGTGGTTGAAGAGGGGTGTTAAGCCCAGTGCCGTATGGCAGCAGTCCCCTCCCTCTCACCTGCAGCTGATGCCGCTGACGTAGCCGCACCCAGCGCCCCCTTGCCCAGCTTGACTGCACCGCTGGCCGCCCCCTGGCCAATGTCCACGGTTGTGGTTGCTGCGCTTTTTCCTATGCCAATGGTTGCAGTTGCTGCGCTTTTACTCATGTCAATGGCAGTGGTTGCTGCACCCTTGCTAACACCCACAGCAGCGGCTGCTGTGCTCTTCCCTAGCTCCAAGGCCTTGCCAGTGGTGCCCATACCCACATCCATTACGCCCTTGCCTAGCTTGGTAGCAGTGCTAGCGGCGCTCACGCCAGCATTGGCGACCTGCCCTATGACACCCAAACCAGCCTTCACAGCCCCTTTGCCGACGTCAGCAGCTGTGCTGGCGGCACTGATGCCAGCATCAGCAGCTTGCCTCGTGACACCCATACCAGCCTTCACAACCCCTTCGCCAGCATCAGCGGCAGTGCTGGCGGCACTCAGCCCCATGCTGGCAGCCCCTTGCCCTGCTGCCACTGTGTTACGTGCAGCAGACCTGCCTATATCTACAGTGGTGCTGGCGGCTGTCTTGCTGGCATCGACGACCGTGCTGGCTGCACTCTGGCTGAGGTCGGCAGCCCCCTTGCCTACTTTGGCAACAGTGCCGGTGGCCTCCTGCCCTGCATGTGCTGCGGTGTCGGCAGCTGACTCGGCAGCGGTGGAGGCACCCTGGGCTGCCTTAGCTGCGGCTCTGCCTGTGCCAGCAGCAGTGCTGCCAATAGCCGTCATAGCCTTGGCCCCAGCAGAAGGAGGCGTGGAAGTCCCAGTGCCTGTCTTGCCGCCCGCCAGGCTACCAGCTGTGGGGGCTGTCGGGCCGGGAGCGGCGCTGTTAGTGCCGCTGCCGTACTGCGTTGGTCCTTGACCGCTGCTCGCGGCCTCGAAATTGCTGGGTGGCCCGCCCAATGGCGCAAGGTGCACGGTAGTCGTGGTCGACGTCTCGCCGTCGGTCTCAATCGCACTCGGCTTGACCCTCGCGACTGTCCGTGCGGCACCTACTCGCTCAGGTTCCTGCTCAGCGCGCAGTGCTGCGGCAGCTGCATCACGGACCGCGGCGGCGCGCTGATGGTTTGACATGCTGTCGGGGCCTAGGTGCAGGCCACTGCTGTTTTGCTCGAGCTCCGCAACTTGCTCGCGGGTCGCGATGCCCACTGCGGCCAGAGACTGTCGCAAGTCTGCTACTGCTGTTTCAGCTGCAGGCCCTGCAGGCGAGCCCGCAAGGGCTTCCCGCCTATGCTTCCCGCCATTGCTTCCTACATCCTGCGGTCTCGGCGTGGCACCTCTCATATCGCACAGGTTTTATTAGTGCGACTCAATAACGCTGCGACAATATTTAGTATCTCTGCTTGAAAGCGCGCAGTCGGCGGCGACTATGCGCTGACCTAAGCTGTGCAAGGTATGGCGTTATAAATGCCCACGACGACCCCGTTATCGATGACGTATGTGATGTATGAACTAACGGTATTTACTTAGTTGTAAAGTGTCGATGACTCTTATCTGCACTCCTGCACACACGCAGTCAACCATGAGAAAATACATGTCTCAATATCCACTACCAATCCAATAATGCAAATAAACAAAACTAACAATTCCTAGTATTTGTGATGGCTGCCTGACAGTCAGGCGACCCCAACTAACAAAATATGACAGGAAACCGACCCCTGGTAGTAGGACGGCTGTAACTCTGCACTCACTACGCCAAAAACTATGTTAGATGGCTCACAATGTAGCCAACCCGGC
Organism: Haematococcus lacustris; assembly: GCA_030144725.1. Classification (NCBI taxonomy): domain Eukaryota; kingdom Viridiplantae; phylum Chlorophyta; class Chlorophyceae; order Chlamydomonadales; family Haematococcaceae; genus Haematococcus; species Haematococcus lacustris. The sequence goes on along the minus strand of JASKMD010000008.1, from coordinate 20,573,331 downwards.
CAGCTACCCTTGACCCATCCAGAATAGTTATGCAGTCAGTAGGCCGTGCACAGCAAAGCTTCAAAGTTACTAATTCAAATTTGAGCCACAGCGAGGCATGCAGTCATCGCTTCGACCGCCCGCGCCGCATAGGCTGCTCTACATGAGCATGCGCGTCGGAAGCAGCAGTCGGATCGGAAAGCGGATTCGGCAATGTGGCAATGAGCCCACCTCCCCCCATACCTGGAGGGCAATGCCACAGCTCGACCATTTGGACTTACAGCATGCTACTTACTAGGTTGAGCTCCTCTAGGACAGTGTTACAAACGCTCATACACAGATAAGCTCACTTTGGTCTGTCTGGTGACCTTAACTCCCTTAGCCAATCTCAGGGCCAGAGCCATGCAGTCAGTCACACAACTCCACACCACGACAGAGTTTGGACTCGGCTCCTCTATGAGTTACACACCCCTACATGCCATCCACCTGCGTGCAAAGTTTCAAAGCTCAACTGCCACCCCACAGCCCCCTGGCCTTATTTCTGCCTGGTGACCATGATGTAACTTTGAAGATGTCAAACTCAAAGAGGCCTGTGTTGTTTGTTTTGCGGTTTGTTTCAAGAGATCCGCCAATGAGTAAAGAACAACAATTCTATGTCGCTTTTCCTCTAGGTGCAACGGGTGCAACACAGTGAAGGGCACAGTGGAGGGGGGGGGGGGGGTAACCCCGGTGCTACCTTCGTGTGCGCCGACCCAAATGATGTGTTGGGCGAGAAGCGAAGATAGATTATGCTTCACCGGCCCCGTCTAGGTGCCCTGCACGCCCGGCAGGCATCGCGTTGGGTGTCAGCCGGACATTCCATTTGTGCACAACCAGCTCACTACGCAAGGTAGATGGGTTCCCTGCGATGTGGCTCACCGTGCCAAGGAGACCCGTCTCGCCGCTGTGATTTGTTCGCGGGCACATGTAGCAGTACACGAGCAAAGACTCCAATTCAGGATGTCCCAACATGGGGTTGGTAATCTTCATGCAAGTACTTGCTACAAAGTGAACCGATTGCGATAGCGTTTGTTGCATTGGCACCTGCAAATTACTCCGCATCTACTGGCAAGCGGCGCGTTAATCCTTGCATCAGAGTCCATGCCGGCGCAAGCGAGCGCGGACACACCTCAGCTGCTCACTATCGATTGGTCTAGTGGTGAGTAGAGGCACCAATGAGCGAACTGCGCTTGGCATCGAGCCGGAAGTACAATCACATTACAGCCCGCCAGGCTCGCTCCGCGAGCCTTTTGTTGGTGCAGGCGGTGTTGGAGGGCCATCGCTGGGCATGTGATGTAGCGACATTGCTGCAAATGCGGGAAATGTGCGTCTCTCTCTCGCTAGTCACACAGGAAAAGGGACCCTCATTAACAAAATGGCATGTTGTGAGCTGACCACTGTGACTTTCCAGTTTTTCGCTACATAACTCTGTTCCTTACTCAACGCCACAACTGCTGGAGAAGAAAGCATGGCAATTAGTTAGTAGCTGCCATTTTTTGAAAGTTGGGGTCGCCTGACTCCAATAGCTAGCGCTGATGGTCAGATTACGCGGACTAACTCTTGGCTGCCAATGTGATAAACGCAATTGAAAACGGTGCAGTCCTCCAAGCGCGACAGCTGTTCTCTTATCACAGCCCCACTAAGCAGGCCATTCCCGGCACAACGCGACCCGATTTCCCAGCACCCCCGCCCACCCCGGCACAGGTGCACATCAGCCCGAGCAGCCCGCTAGCTTCGCTTTGATGAGCTGCACCGCCCTGCGCAAAAATCGCTGTAAAACTCTCAAAGACCGGTCGGACTTTATCAGGGGTGCAGCCAATGGCGGGGGTGACCCACTGTGTTGCACCCGCTGCACCCACAAGAAAACGGTTATAAAATGTTCTTAACCCATTGGCGCATCTATTGAAACAACCCGCACGTTAAACAGCCCAGGCCTCTATCTGTTTGACAGCTTTGAAGTTACATCATATACACCAGAATGGTGCAAGGCCTCGGCATGCAACGACCCACCATGCCCGCCCCCCCTCCACCCATCAATGCAGGAGCCCACCTCATTGCCCACCCTTCCCAGCCCAATCCCTCCCAGCCCACCCCCTCCCAGCCCACCCCCTCCCAGCCCACCCCCTCCCAGCCCACCCCCTCCCAACCCACCCCCTCCCAGCCCACCCTCTCCCAGCCCACCCCCTCCCAGCCCACCCCCTCCCAACCCACCCCCTCCCAGCCCACCCCCTCCCAACCCACCCCCTCCCAGCCCACCCCCTCCCAGCCCACCCCCTCCCAACCCACCCCCTCCCAGCCCACCCCCTCCCAGCCCACCCCCTCCCAGCCCACCCCCTCCCAACCCACCCCCTCCCAGCCCACCCTCTCCCAGCCCACCCCCTCCCAGCCCACCCCCTCCCCCCTCGCCCCCTCCCAGCCCTAACCACCACCATGGGGGGTAAAAGGCTGAGCCCGAAGCAGCGCCAGCACCTGCAAAAGCTGCATGCCTCACCCAAGGCGGGGTTTAAATGCCCACGCAAGTGGGGCGCCGTGGGAAGCCTGCAGCCAGGACAGCTGCATACCTTGCACAACACTACCTCAGCACAGCCAGGCTGGTGCTGCAGACACAGGTCAGCCGCCGCAAGCTGGGCATGTGCCGAGAGCTGTTCGTGAATGAGCAGTGCCAGGTGCCCAACCCATACCGACCTGGGCAGAGAACCACTGTGAGGCGGCAGTTGCGCGTGGTAGCCAAGTACCTGAAGAGCAAGACCCTTGGTGAGGCTGGGCTGGGCTGGGCTGGGCTGGGCTGGGCTGGGCTGGGCTGGGCGGGGCGGGGCGGGGCTGGGCGGGGCGGGGCGGGGCGGGGCGGGGCTGGGCGGGGCTGGGCTGGGCGGGGCTGGGCTGGGCGGGGCGGGGCTGGGCTGGGCTGGGCGGGGCGGGGCGGGGCGGGGCTGGGCGGGGCTGGGCTGGGCGGGGCTGGGCTGGGCGGGGCTGGGCGGGGCGGGGCGGGGCTGGGCGGGGCTGGGCTGGGCTGGGCTGGGCGGGGCTGGGCGGGGCTGGGCGGGGCTGGGCGGGGCGGGGCTGGGCGGGGCGGGGCTGGGCTGGGCTGGGCGGGGCTGGGCTGGGCGGGGCGGGGCGGGGCTGGGCGGGGCGGGGCGGGGCTGGGCTGGGCTGGGCGGGGCGGGGCGGGGCGGGGCTGGGCGGGGCGGGGCTGGGCTGGGCGGGGCGGGGCGGGGCTGGGCTGGGCGGGGCTGGGCTGGGCTGGGCTGGGCTGGGCGGGGCGGGGCTGGGCTGGGCGGGGCGGGGCGGGGCGGGGCGGGGCTGGGTAAGTGGTCTGGGAGGTGGTGGATAAGTGAGGGATGAGTGAGGGATGACAAGATGACATGCTTGCTACTTTGCATGCAGAGATGCTGAAGCAAGCCAAGGCGATACACTTGGCATTTGACGGATGCACAACCAAGCGCCATGGGAAGGTGCTCGTCATCAGGGTCACAGCAGCCGTACCTAAGCTGCAGGGGCAGGAGCAGTCATTGGCAGAGCTAGCGGGGCAGTCATGCTCAGCTGCTGCCCCATGCCTCACCACCATATTCACTGATGTCGTGGGCGTCATCCAGCTGGCCAGCGGCACGGCTGAGGCCCATGTCCGGGTCATCATGCAGATGTTGGGTGACCTCGGCCTTGCAGGCATGAACATTGCGGGCATCTGTGCAGACAGCGCCTCAGTCAACATGGGAGAGTTTACCGGTGTCATTGCGCGCATCGGCCAGCTGCTGCAGGAGGAAGGGCAGGTTGGGGTGACGCGGGCGCAGCCCTGCTAAAGCCACGGCATTCACAACACCCTCCTCAAGGGTCTTGGGGTGCTGCCAGGCACCAGGTCAGCAATCAATGACCTCAGCAGCCTCCTTGCGCAACACTGGGTGACGCTGAAGCTTGACCGGTGGGGTGCAAAGCGAGAGACACCATGTGACACAAGGTGGGCCAGCTACATTGCCGCTGCCTCATCACTGCTTGCCGTCTGGCGGCATGCGGGGGAGGCTGTGGCCGAGGTAGTAGAGTGCCAGCAGCGGCGGGCACCTGCCTGGGCTCGTGAGCTATGCAAGCACCTGCAGGACAGTGATCTGCTGCTGAGGATCACCGTTGTGGCAGTGGTGGGCCAGACATACCTCATGCCTGAGCTGCTGTGGGCCAGCAAGGACGAAGGCTTGCATGCAATTGAGTTGTACCGCCACATCCAGCAGGTTTGCAAGGGCCTGCAGCAGCCATGGGCCAACAACGCGCAGCTGCTGTCACAGCTGCACAGCAAGCTACAACAGCTAGTGCCCAGCCGATCAACGGGAGCAGCAGAAGCAACAGCTGGCCACCTACTTGCAGCAGCACTGTGTACAGCCATGGAGGAGTACTACAGACAACACTGCAAACGGCAGCTGGACATGCCCCACCTCATGGCTGCGCTGGGGGGGTCAGACCCGCAGTCGTGCAGAGAAGTAGCCGCCAAGGTGGTGCAGTGTGCCGCCCTGCGCATGGACGAATGGGCAGTCTGACCCGGGTGTGTGGGACCCTCACTGCACGTGGCAACAGTTCGAACAGGACATCCAGGCCATGGCTGAGGGCAGCCCATGCAGCACCGGGTTGCGCCTCCACCTCGAGGTGTACTTCCTGGCTTGTCCCACCTCCAATGCCCCAGTGGAGTCCTTGCTACAGCTGTTGAAGCATGGAGCTGGCCGCTTCATGGAGCTGCCTGCGCTCCTGGAGCATATGTCCCTGCACACACATCGGTCCATCCTCAACAACAAAGATGTGCAAGACTTCACGCTGCAGCTGCCTAAGCTTCGCGCTGCGGTGCGGCTGCATGAGGTGGCTGCAGCCGTAGCCAGGGCACCAGCCACAGCCACACGCAAAGCCACAGCAGCTGCTTGCAGTGTAGGGGGGGTTGTGGTGAATGTGGGGGACCATGCAAGCCAGCAGCGGGTGGCAGCAGCAGCAACAGCAGCAGGGTGCAGCAGAATTGTGCCAGCTGGTGTGCCCCCCCCACAGCCACCCCCGCCCCCACAGCAACCCCCACAGCAGCCACCCCAGTAGCAGGGCTGGAGCTCGTGGGGCAAAGAGCCGCCTGCATCACCTGATTTCGGCCACATGTATCAGTTGGCGCTAGCTGCAATCGTCACCGAGGGGCAGGTTGCTATGGCTCAAGCGCCGGCTCCTGGCTGCACGCTTCGCAAGCGTACCACACCTGCTGGGTTGGGGCTGCCCAAGACACCTGCCAAGCGCAAGCGGTGATCCACGAGACTTAGACAGCCCCCTAGCGCCAACTCAGGTTGTAAAGTGCGCAACAAGGGCTGTAGCGGCCACCTCTCCCAACCGCACCTGCCGACCGCCTTCGTGCCACATTCCCTAAACCGTTTTCCGATCCGACTGCTTCTGCCGATGCGCATGCTCGTGTAGAGCAACCTAAGCGACGCGGGCGGTCGCAGCGATGACTGCATGCCCCGAACCGGCTCAAATTTGAATTACTAACTTTGATGCTTTGCTGTGCACGGCCTACTGACAGGATAATTATTCTGGATGGGTGACAGGTAGCTGTCCGGGTTGGCTACATTTTGAGCCAGCTAGCATAATATTTGGCGCAGTGAGTGCAGAGTTACAGCCGTCCTACTACCAGGGGTCGGTTTCCTGTCATATTTATATTGGGAGCGCCTGACTGACAGCTGTGGCGGCGCGCTGATGGTTTGACATGCTGTCGGGGCCTAGGTGCAGGCCACTGCTGTTTTGCTCGAGCTCCGCAACTTGCTCGCGGGTCGCGATGCCCACTGCGGCCAGAGACTGTCGCAAGTCTGCTACTGCTGTTTCAGCTGCAGGCCCTGCAGGCGAGCCCGCAAGGGCTTCCCGCCATTGCTTCCTACATCCTGCGGTCTCGGCGTGGCACCTCTCATATCGCACAGGTTTTATTAGTGCGACTCAATAACGCTGCGACAATATTTAGTATCTCTGCTTGAAAGCGCGCAGTCGGCGGCGACTATGCGCTGACCTAAGCTGTGCAAGGTATGGCGTTATAAATGCCCACGACGACCCCGTTATCGATGACGTATGTGATGTATGAACTAACGGTATTTACTTAGTTGTAAAGTGTCGATGGCTCTTATCTGCACTCCTGCACACACGCAGTCAACCATGAGAAAATACATGTCTCAATATCCACTACCAATCCAATAATGCAAATAAACAAAACTAACAATTCCTAGTATTTCAAAGGAGCGTCTGGACCCGTGTAACGTTACATGTTACATTGTTATGTTGGCCCTGTTCGCACTCGATTCGTTTTTCGTTTTTCGTTTTTCTCGCCTAACCGACGCACTTTATCGCGTTTAGGGCCACTGGCCGCGTCCCTGCTCGTTGTGACCCTGCACGATTAGATTACGCATTCACTGCAGTCAGGGGCGCTGCTCAGCAGCCCCAAAGGAGACGGCGAGGGGCGGTCGGTTTCGTCGGTTCTTGCACTTTAACGAAAGTACCCGCCCGTCATTCTAAATCATTCTAGCCTCCTTTCCGCCGCGTTTGAACCGAGGTTAGAATGATGTAGAATGACGGGCCGTTGGGTCAGGTGAAGGAATCTTTTAAGCAGGGTAGCCGTACAGGGAAGTCCGCTGCGACAAATGCAGCAGCCCAACCTGCCACAGTTGCAGGCCCAGCTGCGTCTCCTCTTACAGGCGCGAGCTCAGATGCAAACGTCGCCGATGCTGGCACGGCAGGGCCAGCCTATGCAAGCCTTTCAGCCCCAGGCGCAGCAAGCCGTGCCAACGCAGCTGCAGCCCGCCCAGCTGTTTCCGATGTTGCAGGCCCCGCAGAATCGGACGCAGGCGTCGCCAACGTTGGCACTGCAAGGCCAGCCTGGGACTTTGGCACTGCAGGCCTTGCAGCCTCAGGCTCAGCAGGCTGTGCCGAAAGGCAGGCGGGCATAGCACACCGTTATTGTCTGGTAGCCTCCCCATCATTTCACCATGCCAATCCACTGCCTGTTACCACTGTCTTTGTGTGCCTTGCCAACAATGCCAATGTCTCCTATTTGTTCACATATAGGCCAAAGCTCCATCCGGGGAGGCAGGAGCTAGCCCACCCAGGCAGTCTGGCGCTGGTGCATCCAGGCTGGCTGGTGCATCCAAGCTGGCTGATGATCATGATGCATTCCCTGTTAGGGGCCTTGCTTATGGCGTGGTTAATGGCCAGCTGTGAACTGCCATGTGTAACAGCTCCTCCTTAGCAAGGATGCATGGATCAGGTTGCAGTCACCACGTTTAATGCATGTCAATACCATGAGTTACATTACACAGCCAGTTGTGCAGGCCAGGTGACAGGGTAGTAGGGTCAATACCATGAGTTACATTACACAGCCAGTTGCTGAACCACAGCCTCGCGTACAGCAACCCCATGAGCACGCCTCCCTAGTAGAGGTGGTGGATGCACCGTACCAAAGGTTCCTGGTAACATCAACCCACGCACAACCTCCTCATCACCCTCATAGGGCAGGGTGACATCATTCTCACCATTGCACACAGCCTGCACATTGAATGAACAGAACCCCTTCCGATTGTACAATGCCTGTAAACCAAGGTCCTTGACAGCAACGTGTGTGCCATCCACAGCAGCAAAGCATTGTGGTAGACCATCGCACGCAGTCATGAATGCTGAGGCACTGAGAGTGAGTTCTTCCACAGTGGTGGGCATATGTATCATCCCGTGCAACTCATCGACGATGGCAGCGCACACTTCATGCACAGCCTCGTGTACTGTGGCGTGGCCCCGGCATTGTAGCACCGGAGGCAAGATACCTGAGCGCGAGTGCCAAGCGTTGACCAGCACAGAGCTCTCGAGTGGCGTGGTTAATCAGCGATGCCAGCGCAAAAAAAAAAGAGGCAGTTAGCCAGTCAACCGTCAACGACATCGAATATAGAAAAACGAATCGAGTGCGAACAGGGCCGTTATGTTACATGTTACATCCCGTATACGTACACGTGCCGGTCATGTTACATAGCCTTCTTAGCTGCTCGGCTCGCCTGTAGTGAGCTTGTACTCCCCGCCGCACTGGTCGCAACTGCTCCCGCACCTAGAAATATTTTTGGGGTCGCGGGCCGCGGGCTGCATTTATTGCACGCCGCAGTCGCAGCTCTAGCAGCTGCTGATGGCTGCTGCGAATGTTCCCAAGCAGCAGGTCTACAACAGTCTCGATTTGGCAGCAGATGTTGTACTTCGTAAAGCTTTGGCCAGCAAGTTCGCAAATGACTGGCTCTTTCGTTACAATAGCGACGGCATTGTGGTGTGCCAGTGCAAGAGGTGCCCACCAAACAACCGGGCTGAGCTCAGCGTCGCGAACATGAGCCAGCTGGCTGCCAGGCACAAATGCAAGCTTGAAGGTGCACCCAGCATCTCCAGAAAGCGCAGCCCAGAGCCAAGTTTTGGGCCACTGCCGCGAGAGGACCGGGGTGCAGCAATGCCTGAGGGCATTCAGCGGGCTGTCAGGCGCAGGATCGGACTCTTCCTCGTCACGCAGCAGCTTCCCTTCAACATAATGGACAATGTCCACCTCCAATCTGTCTTCCAGCTGCTAGGGGTTGATGTGTACAAAGAGAAGCACTACCGCACGCAACTGCTCGACGAGCTCTACTCAGAGGTCAAGCAGGCAACCTTCAAGGAGCTGCGAAAGCTAGCGAAGGTGAGATACTTGCTGGCCCATTGCCCTTAGTTGTGAGCCCAGCCTAGCCCAGGCCAACCCACCACCAATAAAATGTATATATATCAGCTTAGCGATGGAACTGCCCCTGCCCATTGCCCTTGCCCATTGCCTAACCCTGCCTTGCAACATGTATGTGCCTTCCACCACCACCACCTCCCAGTCTCTACACCCCCTCCCCGCCCGCCCAGCCCAGCCCAGCCCAGCCCAGCCCAGCCCAGCCCAGCCCAGCCCAGCCCAGCCCAGGTCACAGCTCAACGTGGCCACAGCGGAGAAGATGGTGTTCATTAAGGCCAACATCCCCTCATCTGAGCCAAGTGAGCCATCCCAGCTGCTGGCAGAAGGCATCACAATATGAGGAGTGCCATGTGTGGGTGTGAGCAGCAGGCTGGCCGTGTGTGACACCGTGCCTAGCAGCCGCCCAGGACTCTTAGCGTGCCATGTGTGGGTGTGAGCAGCAGGCTGGCCGTGTGTGACACCGTGCCTAGCAGCCGCCCAGGACTCTTAGCGTGCCATGTGTGGGTGTGAGCCGCAGGCTGGCCGTGTGTGACACCGTGCCTAGCAGCCGCCCAGGACTCTTAGTGTGCCATGTGTGGGTGTGAGCAGCAGGCTGGCCATGTGTGGCTCTGGGCCTAGCAGCCGCCCAGGACTCTTAGTGTGCCATGTGTGGGTGTGAGCAGCAGGCTGGCCATGTGTGGCTCTGGGCCTAGCAGCCGCCCAGGACTCTTAGCGTGCCATGTGTGGGTGTGAGCAGCAGGCTGGCCATGTGTGGCTCTGGGCCTAGCAGCCGCCCAGGACTCTTAGCGCGCCTGTGTGGCACTGTGCACACAACCCACCACCATAGAATTGTGCATGCTTTTGTGCGGATGGCTGACCCAATGGGGGCCGTGGGTAAGCTCGATATTAGATTGTTGAAATGACTTGGGCGCTGCAAGCTAGCCCGAGAAAGTCGACCTAATTTTTGTCACCTTCAGGAGTCGAACCGGGGTCGCCAGGGTTGACGCTAGCATGTAACATCCCGTGTAACATCCCGTGTAACACCCGTATAACCCGGAAATGTAACAGTTACATGTACGTACATGTACGTACATGGGACGCTCCCTAAGTATTTGTGATGGCTGCCTGACAGCTGTTAGGCCGCGCCATGCCAGTGCACTTGGACAAACGCTACAAATGTCCGTGCAGTGTTGCATCCCATCGTGACCAGGTCTGCACTGGGAGAAATGAAGCGGGCATCTATTGTGTTGGCCATGCCTAGCCGCAAACTCGCAGAGCCCGCGACAAACCGGCGCAATGAGTTTTGTTTGCCTGACGCTACAAATGTGCATGACATGAGCATATTCCACTAGGGCGCGACCGATCATATGACTTGCTGAGGAATTGGTCATATGACTGAATATGATGGCTTTAAGTAGTAGATAACGACAAAACCGCCAGTGCTAAAGGTGTATAAACCTTTAGCACGCAGCGGTGTTGTCGCTATCTAGTGTAGTGGCGTTTTCTAAAGCGTTCAAGCTTTAGCCAGCGCGGCGGAGCTCTGTCTCTCACATTTGGTGTGACATGTGTAATGCTGACCGCCGCGCATCTATTCCCTGCTGTCTTTGTTCGATGTCCAAGCATATCTCGCCTGCATCTGACTTCGATGACGAAGACTGTGATCGCGACGGTGGTTGCCCTGTTTACAAGTCCCCTCCGCTACTAACAGCCACAAACAAGTCCCCTCCCCTACTAACAGCCACGTACTAAACGTTTTACTACGATGTGATAGTGTGGCAGATTGATAGTGTGGCAGATTGATGGTGTTTTACTACGATGTGATAGATTATCACTCTAACCTACCAACCATACGGGAACAGTGATGGGTAATACAAGATACGTGTATCGATACCGACACATATTTTATGTATAATACAAAATTACACGTATCGTATTAAAAAATATAAGTGCCGGCCGGCAAGTTGCGTGGATGCCTTCGATGCAGCTGCTGGTTGCTGCCACAACTAGAGTATGCGCTAAAAGCATGCCGCGCGGGGCTAAAGCCATCGGCCTGCTCCCAGAGCAGTCGGTCGCATGTGCCGGCTTTACATGCAAGAACATCAGAGTTGGGAGGCCCTGACTTTCCAACGTCGCCGTGCTGCCCAGACATCAAGGATAGGCTGCAGACTGGCTGCGCTGCTCCTTTCACGCCTAACATGTTGCCTCTGTATCGTTGTATTGTATCGATACAAAAAATACACGTTTTTCTTGTATTTTCTTGTATTTCCTGTGTCGATACACGTATTACCCATCACTGCTAGGGAACCCCGAGTGTAAAGAGGGTTTGACGTCCTCCAAACCAGAAAGAAAGAAAGAAAACTACTCCGGCGTGGAGCCGGCGTGCATTAAGGAAGGAGCTTCCGCCTGGGGCGCGGCCTGCTCCCACCACCTACCCTGGGTGATGGAGAGACCCTTCCTAGCCCCAATCCCCTTTCCCTGCTCTGAGTCTGTAGCTTGTTTTGGCGATGCTATGTGAGCTTATCACTGCGTGCCGGGTGAGCTTGTTAAGTAGTTTGATGGTGTTAGTGTGTGTTACACCCAACTCCCTCATATGTTGCTTGGTGTGTGCTTCGTATGTAATGCCGCCTATGCCAAGTAGGATAGGTCGGATGGTAACGGTGTTGCCAGCTTCCCGGATGGCCGTGGCGAGGGCTGCGTGTTGTGTGCTGGCTTTTTCTAGTTGTTCGGTCCATCGAGAGTCGGCGCAGTATTTAATCTCCAGTATAGTGACGTGCTTGTTGGACTCGTCCTTATCCCTGTTTCTTTTGTTGCTTTTGGTGCTGACCATGATGATATCAGGGCGGGTTGTCGTATTGTGTGCTGTTGGCAGGCCTATGGCTGCAAGGGTGTCGCTTAAGGTGGTGTTAGGGAGATCCATGTCGTTTTGCTCGCCGCGTGCGTGGCTGCCGATGTCAGTGTATGTGATGCATCCTCCTTGCGAGCCTTTACTGATCGCTTTAGTGATGAGGCGTCCCGCCCCGTTGTGCCGCTCTTGTACTAAAGCTGCAGTGCGGGTGCATCCTGAGAGAAGGTGAGTAGCACTGTCGGCCTCGCCGCAGAGCGGGCACCGATCGTCCGCGGTCTTCCCCCAGCGCATCGCCAATTTCTGGTTGTAGAGCCCGCCAGTGCGGTAGAGCAGTGCAGTTCTTTGGGCAGCGGTCGGGATGCCCGGGTCGAGCATTACTCTTTCACATGACCCTTTGGCGGCGACCCTGGCGATGTCTTGGGACATCTGGTAGTAGATGCTATCTTGGTTTGCGAGTCCCAGTTTGTGTTTGGCGCGCATATGTGTGCGTACGCTGTGTCGGCAGTCCGGTAGCGGTATGGTGGTGCCAGTTTCGGTGGTTGCGCTCAGCCAGGTCTGTTGTTCGGTGTGCTCGTGCGGGGCCTGAGTGTGGGCCTGCTCAGGGTACATAGCCGCGTGTTTGGCCAGGGTGTCTGCCGCTTCATTTCCGATGATGCCGGAATGTGCTCGGACTTTTCGTAGGTGTATAGTGTCGCGGCTGTTCATGATCAGGGTGGCGATGTCGGCCAATATGTCCCTGTGAGGATGTGTGCGGAGCGACATTGGGTTGGCCAGTGCTCTCCGTATTTGGTATATGGAGCAGAGGCTGTCAGTGGCGATATGGGTTGCTCCCGATTTGATGGCCGCGTGGATAGCTGCGAGCTCTGCTCTGTTTATGGTGCTGTGGCCGGGTAGGGCAATGGTGAGCCGCTCGTCATTCACCGGTGTGTACACTCCCGCTCCCACTTTCCGCGACGGGGCGCGATCCGTTCCTTGCATGCAGCTGCCATCTGTGTACGTGACAGTCCTCCAGTTGGGGATGACCATACTTGATGTTGTGCAGAACGGGGGTGCGATCTGGTTGGGTTGGCGCATGTGCCCCGTGGCGGGGAGCTCGCGGTCTGCCGGGAGGTGCGTGTGCTTGTAGTGCCCGCTGGGCAGTTGGGTGGGCTGGACGTGTTTCGAGGGTTGGTTGTGTTTAGGGTGCCGTTCGGGTCTGGGGTGTAGCGCCGTGGCTGTGTTGGCCAGCCAGCCCTGTGGATTCCCTTTTGTGACGAGTTGTTGCCCCGCCTTGTTCCAAACGATGTAGGTGAGCAGCGTGGCGTGTTTGCATGACTTGGTAGCTGCCTTTGGTATGTCAAGGGGGATGGTGGCCAGGTGCTGACAGTACTCCGGGTAGCTTTTGAGCATGGCTATGTGTTTAGGATATGAGATGCCTTTCTTTCCTGGGATGAGCAGGATAGTGGCTGTGGCCTCCTCCATTGTGGCAGAGTGTATTGCATGTTTGATGCATTTTAGGGCCAGGGCATCCTCAGCTGGGACGTTCCATGTAGAGAGCCCTGTGTGTCTCACGAGGAGGCAGTTGTGGTGTGCCCCATAGGCTGTGTCGTTGATGTCTGGGCTCCAGTAGGTAGTGGTCTCAGCCCTGACTGTGAGTGGATTGGCCCATCTCTGGACGGTGCTGGAAAAGTATTGTGTGTTGTAGAGGGTGGTGATGGCCTTGTTTTGTGCTGCTAAAAGTGGTTGGGGGGTGCTTTGTGTATTATTTCTACGTAGGAGAGCTGCTAGCTCCATGGCTGGGTCCCGTGGGTGTGGTGTGTGCTGCAGCCATGTGGTTAGATTTTGGTAAGTGGTCTTGTTGATCAGGCCCACTGTGCGCCCCGCCTCATCATGGGCTACTACGTGTTCAATGAGGCTGTGTTGGGGCAGGTTGGGTCCTTGGCTCCCTCCACACATAGCTTGGGTGGTGATGTGGGAGTGATTCTGGAGTGTGATTTCACACCTTCCCGTCCCGACGATGTCTGTTTGCGGGTTGACCGGTGAGGTGTGGAATGTGGCTCTGGAGTGCAGGTCGGTGCAGCGGGGTATCCAGGTGTGGGGGTCGGGCAGACCCTGCCGGGTATGCTCTGGGAGGGCCGCGTCGGGTGGTCGGCGTCTCGCCTCTTGTCTCTTACTATTGTCCGCGTCGTACTCATTCTTCTTATCGGTGTAGTCGATATGTGCTAGAATTAGCGGCTTAGGTTCAGTTGTGGGGTGCCAGTGGGCCTTTATTAGGTCCGTCTCCACTGACTTTCGCATGGCAGTTTTGAGGTCGTCTTCGCCGTGTGCGCAGACTGGGCAGAGCCAGTGGTCATCCCTCGCTTGCCCCGCTAGGCCTGTCTTGGCTAGGCAGGCCGGGTGGTAGGCTCTCATGCAGTTGTTGCACATGGGGCTGTCCTCTTTGGGTTCCCAGCATAGTTCGCATGTGCAAACATGTTCTGCATCTGCTCTGCAGATGTCTTCTGTGTGGGCGGGCGTGTAGCCTTCCTTCTTGTACATTTGGAGAGCCCACTTCTCTATGATGGTGGGCCTCCAGTGGACGTTGTAATAGCTTTCTTGGTTGTTGCCGTTCCAGTGCCATCCGTCAATGGCCGTGATGGACTCTTGGTGGTCATACATGGCTCCTAGCATGATCCCTAGCTGCTCGTTTTTGTGTTGGCGTACAGTATCGGCTTTCCATGTACTGAGATTGGCCAGGGTCATGATGGGTATGTGTGTCACTACGTCAGGGATGGTCTGGGTGTGTCGATCGTCAGCTTCTGTGTGTCTGTCTTCCGCTGGTCTCTTGCTGCCGATCCTGGGCTGCGGCGTGGGCTGTTTCGCAGTCGGTGGCTTGGGGACGTTGTTTGTGAGTTTGGATCTCGCGGTCGCCGTTGTGGGTTTCGGTGTAGGCGGCTGTGTGTCCTTCGCGAGTGTCTTGGTTATCATGTATGCTCGGATGTCCGTGTAGCGGGGCCCGGTGTGGGCGGTGGTGTGAGGAGTGAGCTCTGTGAGTCCTGCGGCCCAGGCTCGGATCCGCCGCTGGTCTGCTGGCAGGGTGAGCGTAGTATCCCGTTTCCCCAGGATGGTCTTGGCTTCCGTCGCGGTTGGGCAGTGGTCCATGGTCGCCATGGCCGTAAGTCTATTTAGGGCGATGATGTGCTTTTGTTTCACCTTAGTGCCGAAGCGTTTCCTGAGACCATCCCCTGACATGATGTGTATGTTATCCTGGCAGATGAGCTCCGAAGGGTGTGCCAGTCCTAGGCTCTTGAGGCATGTAATGCATGCGCTGACTATGTCCCGTGGTAGCGGGCTAGCGCTCTGTGTTATGAGTTGCCCAAGAGCTTTAGTCTCCTTGGGGTAGAGGGGTGCCCCTTCGTGTGTGGCGAAGAGGTTTGCTGTGGTGGTATGCAGGAGTTGTCTGGCCCGCAGGGTGTGTTGCAATAGGTTGGGAATTCGGTGTCCATGTTTAGCGGCCTGAGCGTAGAGCCAGGTGATCTGTTTGTGGAGCATGCACCTCGATATGTGTGCGTATGTGTTGTCCGCGGACTGGAGACTGGAGACTAGGGCTGTGGTGTTCCTGGCATGGTACTCTTGGGCTGCTGAGCTGATGCCGAGGCCGAGCTTGTCTATGTCGTCCCGGATGACGGCATTGGGTGTGCCCAGTGGGAGGTTGAGCTTATGCTTGACGCATTGGTTGACTGCCCTGTCAAAGAGGTCTAGGTCCCCCGGGGTGCATGGTACCACGCAGAAGCTATAGGCCAGGCTGGGGATGATCGCTGTTTTAACAATGTGGATGGCTTGTCTAGCGCTGGCGAAGGAGCGCCGCAGTCTGTCTAGTTTCTGCCTTAGCTGTGTTATCATGGCCGTGTGTTGTGGCTTCCAGTTGAGTGTCATGGTGAGCATGACTCCTAGGTAGGTAAAGGGTGCTGTCGGGCGGAGGAAGGTGACCGGTTTTCCTTGTAGGCGCAGGTCTTGCATTTGCTTGCGGGCTTCCTTCTCCGCGTCTGCTTGGGTGCTGCATCGGCCGGAGTGATGCGCTTTGTGTAGCGCCGCTGTGGCGAGGGTTTTGCTGTGTGATATGATGAGGTGGCCCCAGTCTGAGTAGGCTGAGAGCTTGTCCGCCTGGACGCGTGTATTGCTAATTGAGTTACAGAGGATGGCGACATCGTCCGCATAATCGATGCTCCCTATCGTGTATTTGTTGTCACTGTCGTTTTCCACTGACTGGAATTTGTACCCCCGCGCTCCTACTTGGAGCCAGCGCAGTAGGGGTTCGATGTAGATGAGGAACAGGAAGGGTGAGAGTGAGTCGCCCTGGATGGTGCCCCGGTCTACGCGTACCGGGTCAGTAGGGCCGTACGGGGTTTTGAAGCGCGTTGTAGCGCCCGTGTATAGGTCCTTCACCGCGTCTGTGGCGTCGGTGGGGAAGCCAAGGTCGTGCATGATCCATAGCAGTTTGTCTTGACATGTGGTGTTAAATGCACTTGTGAAGTCGACCATGAGGGCATAGATGTCTGCTTTAGCAAGTTTAGCGTCTTCAAGGGCCATGACGAGCATTTGTAGTTGCTGAGTGGTGTCCCTGTGAGAGCGGAAGCCTGCTTGGCATTTGCTCAGCATCCCATTGGCCTCGGCGTATTCATAGAGTGTCTTGGTAATGAGGCTGGTCCATAGCTTGTAGATGGTGTTGGCCAGTCCTACAGGTCTGTAGGCGTTGAGGTCTGTTTCCTGGCCCTTGTCCTTGTAAAGTAGGCAGGTGTCACTGGTTTTCCACGTGGTTGGTGTGCAGCCTGTAGCCCACATGATGATGAACAGCTGGTGTATGGTGTCCCTCATCTCCCATGGCAACATCTTGATGATCTCATTCTCAATGCCGTCTGGTCCTGGGGCTTTGCCTCCTGCCAGCCTGCTGAGGCACTCCTGGAAGCTGGCTTTGTCCATAATGGCTGTGTGCATCCAGTGTATATTTTTGCAAGTGTGCATTGTGAAGGGGTCGTCCGCTTTGGCACGGGCCCAGGGATAGTTTCTTGTCTGTGTGTCTGTGTAGTGGCCGGTTTTGGGCGTTGGGGGTGATAGCTTCTGCCCGTAGGCGGCGGTGATAATCCGGTTAAGGTCGGCCGGGTCGGTACAAACTCTTCTGGTGGCGGGGTCTGTGAGCGCTTGCAGGCCTTTGTGGCTCGTGCGGGATGGGCGTAGAATATATTTGTTGGCTTTCTTGGGCTGGGTGCATATTAGTTGTTGCATTCGGACCCGGGCCTGTGCGATGGCGAGTGCGGAGTCGTCATCGTCCAGCTGGTGGATTTGGTCGCGGTAGGAATTTGTCAGCTTAGCTAGTGCGGCTTGCACGTGATTGTCGGTTGGGTCGTCATCTTGACGTGCTAGCACCGCCTCCCTGATCGCTATGTTGCTTGTGTCTGTATCTGGGATGAGATCCTCGATCGTTGGGTGGGCGCCATTCTGTTTGAATAGTAGCCTAGCCTGCCGGCTGAGATTTCTAGTGGTCTTGAGCTTCTTGCCTAGTGCCAATCTGATTTTGCACATGGTCCTGCGTTGGTAGTGTTGGCCCCCTCTAGTTAGTGTCTTTGTTGTGCATGTCTTCATGGCTGTCGTCTTGCAGGTTTCTAAGAGGGTTGTGAGCATGGTGGCTGCCATGTCAACAGCTTGCCTTGGGTGGAGGCCTGCCAGCTGCGTCAGGCGTTTGGGCTGGTGTGGGTTGGCCTTGTCCAGGTTCGCCAAGAAGTCTGTGGCTTCTGTAAAGAGGGGTGACAGGTAGGCTGCCAGTTGTGCGTGTAGTTGTGGAGCGCCTGAGCTGGGTTGTTGCACGGCTAGGCGGAAGGCTTCCCTGTCACTGTTGGTGATGGGTGTGGTGAGAACAGTGTGTTTGTGGCTTTGGGCCTGTTGTGTTTGTGCTAGGTGTATGCCCATCCTCGCTGTGGTCAGTGTGGCGATGAGGGGTCTGTGGTCGCTGAGATACGCATGTGTGTCTACGATGGTGCGGTGCTCCGGGCCTGGTCGTGCGTCGCGCGTCAGGATGGCGTCGATGCGGCTGTTGCAGTGTGGTTGTTGGTAGGTCCAGGCCCGGTCGCCGGGGTCGGCTTCGGACAGGCGCATCTCTGTGGCAAACTCCCTCATCATGCGGTCCTGGGTGTATTCAGTGTGTTCGGAGCGGTCTTCTGTTTTCATCGTGGCGTTCAAGTCACCGGCGAGAATGAGGGAGCCGGGCAGGTGTCTTGTGGCTGTGCGTATGTGTTGCTGCATGTTCTCCCGCAGTGGGAGCGCGTCTTCGTTGCAGCCCGATGGCCAGTACGTTGCTACGATGGTGAGGTTGTCGCTGTGGTGCTGGCTAAGAGTCAGGATGACGCATCTGGAGTTTATTTCCGCCTCCGTGCTGGGTGGTACTAGGGTGGCTTGCATCTGAATGGCTAGGTCATGCTTGATGCCAATGAGGACTTCACTGTGGCCACCGTGTCGGTGCAGTGTGTAGTCCTGTGTGGTTACTTTGAGCCATCCCGGTGTGTCTTTCTTGTGGTGTGTCTTCGTCTCTGTTAAGATCAAGATATCAGGGTGGTGGTGGTGGATGAGGTGGGAGACGTCCCTTCTAGCACGGTAGAGGCCCCGGACATTGAGAGTGGTGAGCGTCAGGTGTTGTCTGCTGGTGGTCTGGTGTGGTTGTGTGGGGAGGATGGGGGGGGCCTTTGTGGTTGGGCATGGGACAGGCGGGCTGGGTATGGTGGCAGTGGGTGCGGCCTGGGTATTAGTTAGGTACCTTGACATAAGCGTTTGTGTGTGCCTGTCTTTGCTGTAGCTAGTGTTCTTGGCTCCTTTCTTCGATCGTGGTTTCTTAGGGTCTGTCTTGGTGCTTGGCTTCTCGCTTCGTGTTGGGGGGGGGTGTGGCTGCGTCCTCCTTCGCGGTGGCAGCTTCGCGGTGTCGCGGCCGGGCCGGCGGGTCCGCCGCTGCATAGGTATTCTTGCGTTTAATAGCGTTGTTGCTCGTGGTGAGGGGATGTGGTGTTGCTGCTGGCGGTGATATTGTTGGTGGTTGGTCGTCGTGGCCGCTCAGGTCTATGTGGTCCGGTCTCACGTAGTGTTGCTCTAGTTGTGTCGTGGTGGCTTGCTCCATTGGGTCCGCTAACCAGAAGATGGGTTCGATGAGATTCTTATGTTGCATGCCTTGCTTAATTAGGATTAGCCTTCCCTGCAGCTCCTTCCAGTCTGCTGTGGTCAGCAGCCGTCTAGCGTGTGTAGCTTGTGAGTCCAGCCAGTACCAGGCGTTGTCTAGGTACCTAAGGGTAGTCGCATGGTTTCTGTTGATGAGAATGGCTGCGTTGCTGATGTGATTGTCCTCATTGCCCATGAGGGTACTAAGCGTTGCTTTAGTGATGTTGTCTTGGGGCAGCTCCTGCGTTGCCAGGTGTAGGGTCTTGTAGTTGTGATAAAGGTAGTGGTTCATGGAGTGGATGTTGAAGTTTCCATCCTCATCGTAGATGTGTGGGGTACGGTCGGGCAGGGGTATGTGCTTGTTTTCCCCCCTGGCTCTGCTAGCTAGGTCTTGAAGGTGGGTGGCCAGGTGGCTGCAGTGTGTGAGGACATCATGTGGGTTGATCAGTGGTCTCCCCATGGCCATGTTGATGGCGTGTACC
This sequence comes from Haematococcus lacustris, assembly GCA_030144725.1. Classification (NCBI taxonomy): domain Eukaryota; kingdom Viridiplantae; phylum Chlorophyta; class Chlorophyceae; order Chlamydomonadales; family Haematococcaceae; genus Haematococcus; species Haematococcus lacustris. The sequence continues at coordinate 20,554,133 of JASKMD010000008.1, read as the reverse complement.
AAGCAGAAACATTTGTGTTGTGCTTCCATATAGATGGGTACGGGTAGGCCAGTGTTGTGGTTGGTATGGCTGATGATGTGGTTTATCTTCTTAGTATGGCAGAGTGCTATCTGTGCACTCGTACGGGTTGTGTGGGTGGGGGTGATGATGAAGAGCTGGTGGTGTGTTTGCTTTGTTGACATTGCGATGCGTGCGAGGGGAGTGGGTGCTGGTTCTAGGGAGTCCTTGAGTGACCATTTCCCATTGAGGCTTGTCATGGCCATGCTGTGGCCCAGTCTTTTGCATAGGAATGCGGTCGTTTCGTGGCGCTGTGCTAGACTATTGAGGCTGTCTTTAGTCCAGTCTTGGGGTCGTCTTAAATCAGCGACGCTTGTCGCCATCAGGCCGTACTTAGATGTGAGGTACAGGTCTATTACTCCATCGTCGTAGCCTTCTGCGCCTCTTGCCAATTGCCAGGCTTTAAGTTCGTCCGGTGTGTTGAGCTGTGTGAGCCTTTGTTCGTAAAAGGTGTCGATGTCGTCGATGCTGACCCATTTCCGTCCCGCGATGTTGTTAAGGGAGTCGGCTTGGCATGTGCTGCTACCCACTTGCTGGACGTAGTGTGTGTTGGGTCCCGGGTTGGCTTCAACGTCCCCGCATGCAAGTAGGAGCCATGCAATGTATGTGATTGCCATGGCGCAGTAGCTCGTGCTCAGAGTGCCCAGCCATTCGATGGCGGTCTTAAGGTGGCCCATGGGGATGGCGTTGGTAGGGCATCGTTGTTTGTCGAAGATGGTGAGTCTGTAGATAGTGTGGCGTTGAAGAGTGGTGTTGTAGTGATGAACGATTACTGAGGACTTGCCTACCGTCACAGTGTAGTGGCCTTGTGTAGTCCAGGTGTGCATGCAGACTGTGAGGTTAAGTATGGCGGTGTGTCTATCGATGGTCCCGTCTATGTACAGGAAATTGACGAAGGCCGATGTAGTGGAAATGGCTCTCCATCTTTGCAGCCTTTTGCAATGCCTTCGCAAGCAGTTTTGGGACTGAGAGATGGTCTGAGCGATGGGCTGAGAGATTGTCGGAGTGAGGTGAAGTGTTGCATGGTGATGGATCCACCACCATGCACAGGCTACTGCTATGAATAAACAATGCATGACCTTCCATTGCAAGTAGGCTTGTTTCATGTCATGGAGGGCATCCTTATATAAAACCAGTGTAATGTAGGTCTTGTCAGCAGCCGTGCCACCCTCTCTGCTGGTATCCATCAGCATGCATGAATGGTGCATCCCTGTTTGCTCCTTGGCTGGCTGTGCTTCATAAGGCTGCATGGTGCCAGCGTGTATGGCTGGAGCGTGCTCTGCTGGTACGTGGTGTGCTCCGCCTGCCTCACCGGCCTGCATGGTGGGGCATTGAACACGGGGCTGCGTCATGGCAGGCATGTTGTGCATGGCTGGGGCCTGCGCTGCTGGCATGAGGTGGGCTGGCTGTGTGTTGCCAGCCTCACCGGTCTGCTTGGTGGAGCATTGAGCACGGGGCTGCGTCATGGCAAGCGTGTCGTTCGTGGCTGGGGCGTGCGCTTCTGGCATGCGGTGGGCTGGCTGTACTCCGCCTGCCTCACCAGCCTGCATGGTGGGGCACAGGGCATGTGGTTGCGCCGCTGCGGGCCAATCATGAATGGCACCCTTTGGCATAGTGGTAACTGGCCGTAGGGGGGCACCCACTGGCATGGTAAGCGCTGGCCGTAGGGGGGCGCCCTTTGGCATGGTAAGTGCTGGCCGTAGGGGGGCGCCCTTTGGCATGGTAAGTGCTGGCCGTAGGGGGGCGCCCTTTGGCATGGTAAGTGCTGGCCGTAGGGGGGCGCCCTTTGGCATGGTAAGTGCTGGCCGTAGGGGGGCGCCCTTTGGCATGATAAGTGCTGGCCGTAGGGGGGCGCCCTTTGGCATGGTAAGTGCTGGCCGTAGGGGGGCGCCCTTTGGCATGGTAAGTGCTGGCCGTAGGGGGGCGCCCTTTGGCATGGTAAGTGCTGGCCGTAGGGGGGCGCCCTTTGGCATGGTAAGTGCTGGCCGTAGGGGGGCGCCCTTTGGCATGGTAAGTGCTGGCCGTAGGGGGGCGCCCTTTGGCATGGTAAGTGCTGGCCGTAGGGGGGCGCCCTTTGGCATGGTAAGTGCTGGCCGTAGGGGGGCGCCCTTTAGCATGGTAAGTGCTGGCCGTAGGGGGGCGCCCTTTGGCATGATAAGTGCTGGCCGTAGGGGGGCGCCCTTTGGCATGGTAAGTGCTGGCCGTAGGGGGGCGCCCTTTGGCATGGTAAGTGCTGGCCGTAGGGGGGCGCCCTTTGGCATGGTAAGTGCTGGCCGTAGGGGGGCGCCCTTTGGCATGGTAAGTGCTGGCCGTAGGGGGGCGCCCTTTGGCATGGTAAGTGCTGGCCGTAGGGGGGCGCCCTTTGGCATGGTAAGTGCTGGCCGTAGGGGGGCGCCCTTTGGCATGGTAAGTGCTGGCCGTAGGGGGGCGCCCTTTAGCATGGTAAGTGCTGGCCGTAGGGGGGCGCCCTTTGGCATGGTAAGTGCTGGCCGTAGGGGGGCGCCCTTTGGCATGGTGGAAGCTGGCTGTTGCAACATCAAGACAGGCCGCAGGGGGGTTCCCTTTGGCTGTGTGTCGTGCGTTGGGTTGGTATGCAGGCAGGTCAACGCAGGATTTGGCAGTGCAATCATGAGTGGGCATTGTTGCACAGGGCTGGTTAGGGCAGGGTAAGTCAGGGCAGTACACCTGATGTCTTTCTGCTGGTCGCGGTGTTGCGTCTTTTCTTGACTGTTTTGGCATTTCCAGTAATCTTCACCCTGTGTAGGACTGCAGTGGGAGCGATCGGAGTCATGCAGGTGCGCTGTGCTCTTGTACCCAGAGGTTGTGTTGCAGCAATGGGTCAGCTGCAGCAGGGTGAAAAAGGTCAAGATTACAAGTGTCGCTGCTCGTGTTGTCTTACCGGACAGCTTGCTGAGACCATGGTAGGCCACGTTCAGAGCTTCTTCCGACTTAACGTCGGCCGTTGACTTCTCGTCGTTCCACTTATCATTCGGGCTTAATTCAGATGCATTGTTCAGTCGTGTAGAGCGTTCGCGTAGCAGCTTCGTGTATCGTGCAGAGAAAACCTCTCAGTTGTTGCCAACCGAAAAGTCCTCCAAACCAGTATCACTCTCAGCTGTAGTTAGTATTACTCCTCTACTGGTCACCCCCGCCATTGGCCCCGCAATTCACTTTTTGGCACCGTCTTTGATCCGCTGCATGTAACTCTTCCACCGTTGGCCTCTGCATCTCACAACGGTGTCGCTAGCAGGTTAGGCCCTCTTTTGTCGATTGTACTGCATTGTCTCGACGACTTGATTAGCTTCGCAACGTCATGCTCCATCTGTTTATATGCGTGTCGCAATAGGAGAGGTGGATTGGTGGCCGGAGGCATTTCCGTGCCGAGCAGCCTTTGCTGCCGTCGGACTGGCAACTCGCGAATACTTCCCAGGTAAGCACGGGGTGCTGTTTCTTAGTGCGTTTTGCATACGATGCCAACACATGCAACCAAATCTGCTGACCTGCACAGGTGCTTGGCTGTTATGAGGATCAACACCAAACCCACATCAGCCCAAGGCTCTCCCAAGCAGCAATGCATCAAGGCAATTAACCCTTGAAAATAGTAAGCAAGAGGTGAGTAAGGTTGTATTATACCTCACCTTGTCTAGGTCAGCTTGATGTTCACTCGCACACTTCCGCAACTCATGACAGGCATGAACAGCTGAGGGTAGCACATAGCAGTCCCCAACCTGATTTTCATGCATTGTTTTAGATAGGTAATGTCTCTTATGTGGGCCTGACATGGTTATGTGTATTTTGCTGCAGGATGCCATCCAAAAGATACCACCCCTATGGGAGCAATCCAGCAGTAAGGAATGAGCCCAACGGTAAGCGCTGTGTTGTGTGTGAACTTACATCACCAGCCAAGAACAAGACGCTGAAGCTTGGAGCGGGCAGCCTGGAGCGCGCAGCCTGGAGCTGGGCGTTGTTGTTGTGTTGTGTTGTGTGTTGTTGTGTTGTGTCACCTTGTTGTTAGGGTACACAAAGGGGTCAGACATTACCCCACCCCACCCCCCTCCCCCCTTTAGTCTAGCCCAGCCCAGCCCAGCCCAGCCCTGCCCTGCCCTGCCCTGCCCTGCCCTGCCCTGCCCTGCCCTGCCCAACCCAACCCAACCCAACCCAACCCAACCCAACCCAACCCAACCCAACCCAACCCAACCCAACCCAACCCAACCCAACCCAACCCAACCCGACCCGACCCGACCCAGCCCAGCCCAGCCCAGCCCAGCCCAGCCCAGCCCAGCCCAGCCCAGCCCAGCCCAGCCCAGCCCAGCCTGATTTGGTGCCATGGGGCATAGGCAGCAAAGCAAAGTGCTTAGCAGTCCCTAGAGAGTGTTAGCTAAAGCAAGGAGGTGCAACCAGTCCTTGCTTGGTCTGCACATAGCATAGGTGGTGTATGGGGCATGAGTCATTGTGTTGTGGTGGTGATGGTGTGTTGTTGAGGTGTTGTTGTGTTGTCAATGCAATACATGTCTTCTGTAGTGGTATAATGTGTGGTGTAATGTAAAGTGGTGCCTGCTGAAGTCGAAGGAGAAGGTTGAGGCACCACGGCAGATGTAACACTGAAAGCCATCCTGAGCCATCCCGAGAACATAGTGCCAAGTGATGATGTAGCGCTGTCATAATGCAGCTTATATTGCATAGAGTCATGCCGCGACGTAAATGAGGTAAGGGCTGCCAGCTTGCTGACTTGTGCGCATATTCACGAATTCTATGCTCCATGCACTGACATGCAAGCAGGCGTACTGCACTTGTGCCGTTGGCTTACGGCGTGCGTAGAAGGATTGCCAGCCTCGCCTTAGGTTGTGCGCGAGTCTTTTAGAAGGGGAAGGCACAGGTCAGGTTTGGGCGGGCGCCGATCTGAGCTAGTGTTTTGCGGCTGCTGGGTGCCGCAAACGCCTGTTACACCCGACTGCGTCAAAACTTTGTCACGAGCTACACGGAGATTCGCGTCCCAGACCGTCTCACATTTGCGGGGCCAATGGCGGGGGAGCCCTACTCTCCGCCATATTAAATCACGGTTGAGACCACGGTTGGAACCAGGTTGCGACCACGGCAATGAGGTCTCGGGGTTTTTCGGGGTTTTGGCTTAACTATATTTTATCATATTCCATCATGCTTGATCATATGGGGTCATATCTTAAAGATTTTCACGGGCGCGCCTTATATTCCACATGACATGACACATAACCCAAGTTTGCCTCCCGCCCTCACACCCCGGCAGCTTTCAACCGCCATTAGGGCGCGACCGAAAAATGATTTTCCTGAGGAAACGCCGAACTGAATATGACTGGAATATGATTTTCACCGTTTGTAGGGCGGTGGAGAAGAGTTGAGACTTGGCGAGCGGAGAGTAGGCTAGCGGAGACCCCTAGCTATGTATGGATCACTAAGCCACGGCCATATCTGCCAAGGGCGGCCCACAAGGCAGATGATATGTCCATGCTGAAATATGATCAAAAATGATATGGTCGCGCCTTAACCGCCATACATTCCAGGCCGACAGGCAACCCATTCCGAACAGTAGCTAGCAGCAATGCAGCAATGCGTTACATCCAGGTCCTGTCCCAGTTGATTCATCCAAGCCCACCTTGACTTGGTGGAGCATAGGAACTGGCAATAACTAAAAAGCAGCACCACGTTACACTCGTTGGGAGCTTGAACAATGCTGTCTGTGATGCGAATAGACACACTTACATGTGTGATACGCAGTGCGGCTCACACATAACCACGCCATGTGCCAATGTTGAAGCTGACGCCAAACTTGAGCCCTCCGTGTAATGCAGCATAGGGAAAGCTCTGCTGCCTCGCAAGGTGCGCAATGCCGGGGAGCGTCGGAGCACATATCAGGGCCGTGCAGCTCTACTCGCTGTCGTTGTCCTCCTCGCCCGCCTCATCCTCGTCCTCGTCGTCCTCATCTGCCTGGGACAAGGCCTGGGACAAGGCTTGGACCTACAGCGGCAGCAGCAGCAGTAACACGCACACGATGGTAAAGGCATCCGTGCAGCGACGCCACGCACAATTCATTTACTGATGGCTTCCTAACTTGCTTCCCAACCCGCACCTCCAGGCCTGCTTGCCCATGCTGCAGCCGGGCTGTGAGCTTCCTATCTTTGCAGCCTGTCCGCAGGCTAAGGGCCAAGAGGCCGCTGTGGGAGGGTTGCAGCAGTGTGCACACTGTTGTCACCTAAGATGCGCACGTGCAGGCCAACACCCAGTGCCTGCCTGCAGCCCCTAAGCCGCCCCTCACAGGTCCCTGTCAAGCCCTGTCACTAACAGCCCTTCCACATGCCATGGGCAGCCATAGGTCTCCAGCACATCTACCATGCTCAGGCATCTCCCCCATAGCCAGGCCCCACTCCTGGCTGAGACATACCTTGGAAATTGAAACAGGCACATGGCAAGTCACTCACGCAGGTTGCAGGTACCTGACCTTGAGGCCAGGAGTCCTGACGCTTTTCCTGGGGCTCCTGACCCCAGCAAGACTAGGGTTGGGTGCCTTGCACACCACAGCATGGCACCACACTCACATCAATGTACCGACCGCTCAGCAGCACATAGCCCAGGGTGACGGAGCCTGCGCCTGCCAGCCACCACCAGCTCTTGCGCTTGAACTCCAATTCAGCAGGGGTGGGCTCTGCAGGCCGGCTGGGCTTAGGCTTGCCCTGCAGACAACAGGACACCTTGTGTCACACATGACAGTCAGCATCACACCCCAGCACACACATGGCAGACAGCATCACACACTGTCACACATGGCAGACAGCATCACACCTCGGCACACACAAGGCAGACAACATCACACCCCATGTCATGTGTGAGGAGTGACACCAGGCTGGCCGCCAGCACTGGGGGCTTGAACAGCACAGTCTGTTGATGTGACGCACCACCCTCAACCTGGCTGCCCACCCTGCCCCCCACACCCTCATGGCCTCCCTCACCCGGGCAGCATCAGACCAGCCGCCTCCTTCCTGCTGTGAGGTGCTGGCTGTGCCGTCTGCTGCTGCACCCCCTGGCCCCCCTGGGCTGGCCTGACGGCCTCTAGGCTGCGCTCTGCTGCTGCTGCTGCCTGCAGGAGGGAGCACTCGCGGCTCCAGCTGCTGCAGGTACTGTGTCAGCACTGGGCAGCTGCACACCTGCAGGCAGGCAGCCAGGTGGGCAGGCAGGTGGGCAGGCGGGCGGACGGGCGGGCGGCGGGGTAGCAGGCAGGCAGGCAGAGGTGTCCAAGGTATGCCCCCTGTCTTCATATCCAGCCTGCTGGCACACTCTATACACGCCTTGGCCTCGCGCTGCCCTAGCCCCCGCCCTGGTCGCACCCCCATCAGTGATGCTGGCCAGCACCTCGCCCCCACTGCCCCGTATCTCCATATCCATGCTGCTGGCACAGGCTGCGTGATCCAGGTATGATCATGGTGTGATCCATGGTGTGATCATGGTGTGACTATGGTCCCTAGCCGCCCCCCTGGTAGGTCACACCCCCATCAGTGATGCTGGCCAGCCCCCACATGCTGCCCACTGCCACTCAATAGTATCACCATCACCATCACCATTGTCAGTTAAACAGTGAGCCATGCAGCAGCCACCTTGTCCTTCAGAGCAGCCGCTGCCGCTGAGGAGTAGCGGTAGAACAGGAGGTGGCCTGCCAGCAGCGCATCCAGGCTGCAGGGCCGTGAGCCCATGATGTAGGGCCCGCCCCCCGCCCGCATCTTGTCCGCCAGCGCGGCCAGGGTGCTGCAGGCCTCCACATACACGGTGTCTGGTGCAAGGTGGGCCAGGCGGCGCTGCGCTGCACTGCGCTGGCCCCAGGCCAGGAGGTAGTTCAGAGGGAAGGGGGTGCTGCTGAAGGCTGCCTGCAGGGCGGCAGGGGGGTGTGGGGTAGCATGGGAGGCCCAGGGGGGTGTCTGGGAGTCAGTGTGGGTCACGCATGTGGGGGAGGAGGGGGCGCGGCAGTGCTGGAGGGGCAGCAGCAGGGGCAGTGCTGGGGCAACCACACATGCACAGGGGCAGTTCCATGTGGTGCAGCAATGCTGGCGGTGCGTCTGCCAGCGGTGAAACGCCCATGGGAGGTAGAAGAGGAGGTGGTGGGAGGTGAGGGGAGGTGGGGCGGGAGGTGAGGGGAGGTGGGGAGCCAGGATGAGGTCAGCTGGAAGTGGCTGGGTAGCGATTGCGATCTGGCTGGCTCACCTTGATGTACTCGCTGCACCCCTTGCTCTCACACCTGCATGCACATGTGCACACGCCGATGCCACATAGGGCCACTGTACCCTTCAAGACTGGACCCCAGTCAGACATGAACTGGGATGAGGTTTCTTGGAGTTCATGCCTGACTTGGGTCCTTGGGAGTGACTTGGGTGCCTTGGGAGTGGGTGTTGCATACGGTGGTAGGAGGCGATGCATGGGGAGTGAGCCAGCCAGTGGCAGCACGCCCCTGACTCAGGTCACCTCTATGATGTGCTCACTATGTCCACCCTGCCCCTTATTGACAGCTGTGAGGTACCCAGCTAAAAGGCTCTTCGCCTTTGTGGTTGAAGTGGTGGTCTGTTGCTTGCTGTGGAGCCTGTGTGTAAGGTGTGGTGGTGGGCGCGGTGGGTGCAGCCGCCAAGCTATGGGTGTGCTCAACCCTAGCTGACCTTTAGACAGGCTGTAGCTACCTTTGCTAGGAGCGACATGGTGTTTGCGCGCATGCTGCTGGCGCTATGTTTACCAAACGTCACACAACACTGATAAATGACAGTGATGATGATGATGATGATGTGGGTGATGGTGATGAAGATGGTGATGATGATGTATCAAAGCAGCGGTAACGCAGCGCCAGGCTGTCTGGCTGCCCTGCAGGCCCTGCAGGCTGCGTGCCCCCACCTCACCACATGCTGTATAGGGTAGCTGTCTCCAGCTTGCTCTCAACCAGGCTGCTGAAGGCCAGCAGCTCCGCTCGCTGCGCCATGGTCAGATGGGCATCTAGGTCGTGAACAGCTTGCTGTGCCAAGGCAATGCACGCCCGAGAGGCTGAAAACTCGGTGGCAGCTCGGACAGAGACTTGGGCAGCATGTTCTAGGGCCGGCAACTGGCCTGAGAAGAGGGTATGGACAGCAAGTATTGACATCCGGTGAGAGTGAGCAGGTGTTGGGCTCCGGTGAACAGCCACTGAGGATCTTGCTACATTACCTGTGGGCGACCTGCTGCTTGATGCACATGGCTGCACTTCAAAGCTGACGCCAGCTAGACGCAGGTAGGCCTGCGAGGTACGGACACACACGATAAGCACTGCTGCCTACCGCGAACGCCCCGCAGCTGTTCAGCGCTGACCTCAATCTGCGCACAGCCTGGCGACGCCGAAGCCAGGCCCCAGGCTGGTGGCAGTGAGTAAAGAACAGTGGTCATGGCACAAAGCGGCGACAGCACTGCGGCATGCCACTTTGTAGAAAATGATCGGTATTTGTTACAAAACGAAACGCGTGCCGCTCTTCTACAACTACCTTGTTGTTTGCAGGAGCATCACAGCAAGGCTACACGTGGTATGGAGGCCCCCTGAACCCAAGTTAGTAGTCTACGCTTAGGCGCACAACACCGCGCTTATCCCGCCTTTGCACGTATCCGTGATAGCGCCGTCGAGGTTACATCCTCAGCAAGCGTCGCGCCGCTGCGCAGCGGTCGCCGCCGCCGGGCCCACTCTGTTACTCCCTTCCTGGCCTAGCATAGCCTTCCTCGCCCTCCCACCCCCCCTCCCACCCCCTCTCACCGCCCCTTCCCCTTTCCCACCCCCTCCCACTCCTACATGCGGCAAACAGGGCGGGCGGGGCGGGGCGGGGCGGGGCGGGGCGGGGCGGGGCGGGGCGGGGCGGGGCGGGGCGGGGCGGGGCGGGGCGGGGCGGGGCGGGGCGGGGCGGGGCGGGGCGGGGCGGGGCGGGGCGGGGCGGGGCGGGGCGGGGCGGGGCGGGGCGGGGCGGGGCGGGGCGGGGCGGGGCGGGGCGGGGCGGGGCGGGGCGGGGCGGGGCGGGGCGGGGCGGGGCGGGGCGGGGCGGGGCGGGGCGGGGCGGGGCGGGGCGGGGCGGGGCGGGGCGGGGCGGGGCGGGGCGGGGCGGGGCGGGGCGGGGCGGGGCGGGGCGGGGCGGGGCGGGGCGGGGCGGGGCGGGGCGGGGCGGGGCGGGGCGGGGCGGGGCGGGGCGGGGCGGGGCGGGGCGGGGCGGGGCGGGGCGGGGCGGGGCGGGGCGGGGCGGGGCGGGGCGGGGCGGGGCGGGGCGGGGCGGGGCGGGGCGGGGCGGGGCGGGGCGGGGCGGGGCGGGGCGGGGCGGGGCGGGGCGGGGCGGGGCGGGGCGGGGCGGGGCGGGGCGGGGCGGGGCGGGGCGGGGCGGGGCGGGGCGGGGCGGGGCGGGGCGGGGCGGGGCGGGGCGGGGCGGGGCGGGGCGGGGCGGGGCGGGGCGGGGCGGGGCGGGGCGGGGCGGGGCGGGGCGGGGCGGGGCGGGGCGGGGCGGGGCGGGGCGGGGCGGGGCGGGGCGGGGGCGGGGCGGGGCGGGGGCGGGGGCGGGGCCAGGTCTGTTGCAGCGGTCTGTCGCAGCGAGGCCCGCATGAGCCAAACAAGCATGAAGCTGAATGGCGAGATCTGAGCCGCCATTGCCCTCATAGCACACTGCACATGATACCAGTTGCAACGCATAGCTGACAGAGTCTTCTATCCGGCAGTGTGCACAACATAACTAAAAGCCAAGCGGCTGAGACGCGGCGTCATTTTGATTACCAGGGGTAGGTTTCCTGTTAGTTGGGGGCACCTGAATTCAACCTCACACACGCAAATTAGTGCACAACTATCGATTTTGAGGGGGTGTTTTTTGTACAAGGTTCGCCTCGAAATGAGACTATTGGCCCATGCCCACCAACATCGTGAAAAATCTCGTAGTAGTCAGCGAAATTCGTGAATTATATAACTAATATTTAGTTACCCTCCTTTAAAGCTACTCCTTATAGTGCAGTACTGCACCAAATCTACTGCCGCAACAATGCACCAAACCTCATCGTGAAAAACTGCACCATATACAGTCTAGTAGTTTTGTGATGTAATAAAGTAGTTATGTTGGTAGTTCATTGCTATTTTACTGGTTTGGAGATTGTTGTTCCTCAAAATCATATTGGTTCTCATGGTGTAGTACTGCACCTGTCACTAGTGCACTACTACAATGCACCCAATTGTGCTACACTGCACCACACCGAGTGGTACAACACATCACCTTAGCGATATCTCACCAACCATGCATATTTGTTCTTTCAAACCCCAATCTTACAACCACGTCATATGGCTATGTGCAAAATCTCAAGCCGCGATTCTAAAAATTGCTGTTACTGATTTGCCAGAGTGCTGCCCCTTCTCACTAACTCAGCCTGCCGCATTTGCACCGCTGCCTGCAGGCCCTGCTCTGCTTGCTGCTGGCAAGCTTCGCCGCCTCTGATGCCGCTGTAGCCGGGCGGGCTCCCGCCCCGCTGCTTAACTATCGCGTGCCGGGTATTCTTTTCATGCTTCTAATTTGACTCGGGTTTCAACACCTTTCTTATAATGCGCGACATCCAAGAAAGGGCCCGTGGTATGTGTTGTCCCTATCGCGGGCAGCGCGGGCCTCTCCGGAAGCCTTTTTATTTCGCTGCGCCTCGGTGAGGTCCGGCTGCAGTGACTCGTCGCGGTCCAAGATGTCACTGTCTGAGTCCTCCGGCACTGGCTACTCCGGCACTGGCTACTCCGGCACTGGCTACTCCGGCACTGGCTACTCCGGCACTGGCTACTCCGGCACTGGCTACTCCGGCACTGGCTAGACACGGTTCGTTTTTTTCTTAGCCATAGAAAACAAATTTGACAAGCCGCCACAAATACACGAAAATTATTAGTTTGTTTGTTTACATTAACAAAACAACTTTGTTGCTCTTGCTCGTGCACTGCCAGCAGCACTTGCTCCACCCAGCCAGGGATGCCGGGGTCGCTACTTGAACAGTTGCGCCGTTCCAACTACCAGGTACTTTTCGACTTGCTTTTCCACATGTCGGTCGCGCTGGTGCTCATCCCAACGACACCAAAATACACAGCCCATGGGTGCGCTTGGCATCGCAGAGGACGGCCCAGGAGCTTTTCCTGGCGCCCCCCAGCAGCTGCTGTGAGACGCGTAGTTTGAGCTGCTTCATTGGCTTTCAACTCCTCTTACCTTGTTGACGAGTTTGTCCTGCCTGTCCTGCTTCCCGCAGTGTACCTGCGGGGTTCGTGAGCTACTTCAGTGCAAAAGGTAGACATTGGCACCCAACCTGCGCTCTCATTGTGCGTATGCCACAGACATGTCGAATGACACCCTTGGAGGCAGATGCGTTGTTTGCGTGTCTATTTCGTCTACGATGGCAGAAGATGACTTGGGCAAATCCAAATGCCTGCACAAACCTTTGAACAAAGGCATCCATGCCCAGGCCAGCTTGGCGAAAAGCTGGGCAAGCTCAGAGCCCAGCATGCGCCCTCATTGCTGGATTCCAGCAGAAGCATCCCCAGCCAGTACACTGCTGCGGACTGATGACATCCAGGTATAACAGCTGCTCCAACGCATTTACTGGCAGCAGTTGCGTGGGGTGTGCTAGCCAGGATGTCCCTCCAGCCTCAGATGCCATGCGTGCTCAAAGGTGGTTGCACAACAATACTGGTTGCATGCACACTGCTGCATGCATGTCCATAGTTGGCCACCATTACAGCCATCCCAAGGGTGGCATGCGCAGCTGACAGCAAGCAGCAGGAGCAGTGGCTGTGCCTCAGGCTGAGCCAGGCAGCCATATCCCAGGACCCCAGCCATATCCCAGCCATATCCCATAGCCACATCCCAAGACCCTAGCCTGAACCAGGGAGCCATATCCCTCAACCAGGTGGCTGGCCGCTGCTGTTCAGCTCAGGACCGCAGGCAGCAGGACAGCTGGAGCAGGTCAGGCAGGGGGGCCAGGGGGGCAGGCGTTAGGGCAGTGCGGGGGGGCCAGCAAGAGGGAACAGGGTCAGCACAGCGTGACGCTGGCCAGTCCCATCACCCTCACAAGCCAGCCGCCTGGCCCCACCTCAGTGGCTCCTGCATCAGGTCTGCTCCAGCCTGCTGCTGCAGGGGGCTGGCACTCAGCCGCACCGTGCCTTCCCCCGCTCCTCCCGCTGCTGCAACCCTCTGAACCCTCAATACCAACTGGCTAGCAGCCCCCCACCCCCACCCCCACAGCCGCCACCACCGCGGTCTGATGCATACGCCCAACCCAGCCAGGGCATGGCGGCAGCAGCGCCCACTGTGCCCACCGTGGCGGGGCTGCTGGCAGGTGGCTCACCCGGGGCAGCGGCTGGCTGTAGGGGGCTGCTGGGGCCTGCTCCTGGGGTGCAGGGCATTGAACACAGCAGCCCAACGCCCATGAAGTGCTGGCAGCCCCAGGTGGGAAGCTGGGAGGAAGCTGTGTTGACAACTATGAGGAAATAGGCGCCAGCTGGGAAGCTGGGAGGGAGCTGGGGGATGGTAGGCACATGCGAGTGAAGCATGGGGTGGAGGGGAGTGCGGCAACAGGTCTGTGAGGCGTCTGTGTATGCCTGGCAGCAGCACCGCACCAGATGCACCCAATGCCGCCACAGGCCCGGCCTGTTGCCAGGCCCATCTCACTCAGCTCACTCTTCACCTTCACCAACCCCTGCCTCCATGCTGTTTGCCTCGCTGGGTTGCGGCAGGCCATGAGGCCAGGCAGTGCAGGAGCCGCGGAGAGCCCACGCAAACGCATGTTCACCTACAGCAGGTGTGACCCTCACTCCTCATGCCTGGCCCTGGCCTGGTGCTCACACCCCTGCCAACCACCTACCACCTGCCAACCACCACCTGCCTCAGCCTCTGTAGCCCGAGCCTGTGTCATGCCATGGTGTTGGAACCCCTGGTGTGCCCCATGGTCTTCCCCTGTGCCCACATGCAGCAGCAGCAGCAGCGCACGGGACTCGCGGTTTGACGTGAGCGACATCAACACCCGCAAGCAGCGCCCCCCAGGGCCCAGGCAGGCCACTGACCCCTGGTGGTGGAGCTCCGGTGCGTGTCAGCAGCGCAGCCCAGCCCAGCCTGACCCCCCACCCCACCTCCCCACCGCAACAAAAGCCACCACCTCCCAGGCCGTCGCCCCTGGTGTGCAGCCCACCGCTAACCAGCCCCTTGCAACTGACCTGACACACCCTCTGGTCACACTGAAAGGCTGTACAGCCGCCCCTAGTGTAACCCAGTGTGACCCCGTCACGCCAGCTGTCGCGCATACCCTCACTGAGTGGCTAGGCCTGTGAGCGGCTAGCCCTGTGCATGCATTGCATCCATTGCTGACCGCACCCTGGCATTCAGTCAGTGCTCTGCTGCGGGGGGCTGACATCCAGCTCTGAGGGCCCCAGCTGCTTGTCAGACTATGAGCCAGGATGAGCAGGCGGTGGCAAGAGGAGAGGGCTGCAAGACAGGGCTGTGGTCTGGCCCACCCTGCCAGGAGCATCAAGCCAACACAGGGAGCAGGGTGCTCCTGCCCTCCCTTACCCAGTTGTATGCCAGCACAGGGTGGCTATCTTCTGATGCGCCTGCCAGCCTGCCTGTCTGCCTGCCTGCCTGATTAGCCTACTCCTTGGCAGCCTCCTGTCTTCCAGGGGAGAGCGAGCAGCTGAAGCCTCCCTGACCCCTGGCCTGCAGGCACCCTGGACCCTGCCCCCCGAGCCTGCGCTCCAGCCAAGGCCCCGGGCACCGCCTCTGACCCCACAGGGCTGACCCAGAGCCTGCCTGGGCGGGGGCCAGGGGGTCAGACAGCTTGGCAGGAGCAGCAGGGGGAGGGGGCGCTGCCGGCACCACCACCGCCCCACACGGGCCTGCCTGTGTTCCAGGCAAGTGCTGGCGGCCAGGCCACTGCCCCTTGGCTGCATCCTACAGCTGCAGCTGACCCGGCCTTAGCTGACCCAGCAGCAGCAACAGTGAGCCCGGCAGCAGCAGTGGGCAGACTCCTTTCAGTCGGTTGGCTACTTGTTGGTGCTGCCGCCCCTGACCCAGCGGCTGCTGCTGCTGCTGCAGATGCCTCGGCCTCATGGTGAGGGCGGGGCGCCCCCCTCTCTCCCCAGCCCCCCCTCAGACCTAGACCGCCTGGCCACCTGCCTGGTCACCCAGCAGCAGCGCTCCCTGGATGCGGTGGCCCAAGCCGTGGCCCGGGCTCAGCGCCAGCAGCACCTGGGCCATGTGCCCGCTGCCCACCAAGCCCGAGTGGCCCTGGCTGAGCAGGCCGCAGCGGCGCGGCAGCAAGGTGGACACGCCATCGCGGGTCTGCAGGTGAGGGGGCTGCCGGTGCTGGGGCGTGGGCAGATCGTGGCCCTGATGATTGACATGGCAGCCTTGCCCTGCCAGCCCGCCCCCTGGGCCCTTTGGCACTGCAACGACATGGACCAGAGGCAAGGCAGGCGAGGCAAGGTAGGCATGCGCTTCAGCATGAGGCAACGGCGCAACCCAGGGTGGTACAGGGTCCGACCCTACACCCCCGCGCCTCCCATGGCTGCCCTCCCTGACCACACCCCATCATAGCATGTGACGTCCCAGCCATCGCTCCCTCTCTGGTTTCGTTTGGTGGCATACGAGGCCGGCCTCGACTACTCCCCCAGCACCCCGCGTGTGTGATGCTGTGCTGCGCGGCAGGTGCCCCGCGAGGCCGTGGAGCAGCTGTGGCGGGCCCTGAAGGCAGCAGACCGGGAGGGCAGCGGCAAGGTCACCATCCCGGAGTTCACCCAGGCCCTGGGCCACGCCGGGGTCAAGCTCGAGCCGGCTGGGCTTGCGGCCATAGTCGGCGGCCTGCGGGACAATGCTGGGCTGCTGGCTTACGCAGACCTGTCCCGCAGCCTGCTGCTCAAGTCACGCACTCTGGGCTCCCACCAGCAGGAGCACCAGCGGCAGCAGCAGCAGCAGGACCACCAGGAGCAGAACCAGCAGCAGGGCCAGCAGCAGCAACCACAGCAGCCGCCAGTCATGGGCTTGGCTGTGCAGCAGCGACCACGAGATGAGCAAGGGTTTAGCAACCACCCAGGGCTGTCCAGCAGTCTAGCCCACCACCCTCCCTCTCGCCCAGTGTCCCGGGGCATGTCCGCGTCCTCCCTCTCAGCCTCTGCACGAGGTGCGAGATGTAGCAGCCAGCCGGACGCTCATGCCAAGCACGCTTGTGTTGCCTTCCAAGACGACGACCCTCATCAGAATGCTCCTACCTTTGCCACCAGCGCTGGGTCCGCCCCTGGCGCCTCGGGGAAATCGCAAAGTGATGCGGAGGTGCTTGCCGAGGCCCTGGCTAAGGGTCGTGCACCTCTTGGCTGCCAGGTTCTCGGTCCCTCAGGCGCGCGCTATTTCACTTACAAAGGCCGCACGCTGTGGTTTGCCGGAAACGACACGCCCGAAGCTCTGGCCCAAGCGGCCGCCGAGTACGCAACTGTCAAGGACCTAAGCCATGACGCCACGCTGCGCCTGATTCGCGCTGGGTGCGGCGATGGCGGGTTGTTGGATCCTAACCACACCGCGCGTCTCAATGCTGCGGACGCAGTCTGCCATGAAGGAGGGCCTTGTGCGAGTATGGCGCCGACCATCTCATCTCAGTTAAAGACTGGGGCGCTAGACCCGCAGGTGTTGGCTGCGCAGATGGATAGCGGCACTGCCGCCCCACGTGGGCGTCCACAGTCCGCCACCCAGTCCCCATCCATCCATCCTCGAGACACGCGGCCTGGCTCAGCGAGGGGTGTCACGAGCACGGGCTTGGTCGCGGCTGTGCAAAGCGGACGCAGCCTCGGTGGGGTGATGCGATCGGTGGTGCCACGCCCTGGGATGGGTGCGGCGATTCAACAGAGTAAGCCGCAAGCTCCTCCCACATCGTTCACAAGCGTCGCTAACCGTGGAGCGGGGTCGCTGATGGCACGCCTGCAGAAAGCTACTTTACGTGAAGAGGTGGCAGCGGTGCGAACACTTATGTGACAGGCAGGGTATTATTGCCCTGCAGGGGGTGGCAGGGCCGGGCTGCCAAAATAAGACACAGTTGCTGTTGTTTGTTAATGGACATGGCGGCTCTTCATCACGTGAATAACGGACACTGTCAACATGCCTGGCCCGAGCCCTTGCACTTTCACATATCCTCACAGATCACACTCGCCATTGGTCTAGGTACAAGACGTATGAACATTTTGTTAGGTGGCTTACACCGCTTAAGCCGTCAGCCGTTAGGCTGCTTGGCCGCCCTCCCCCTCCAGGGGTTCGGGACTTTCTGTAACGCACTTCATAGAAAGGTGCACCTTAGTTAAAGTATGAACATTCAAGGCGTTAGTGTACTGTCTTGGCCAAGTACTCCGCATGTGCTTTCTCCCAGGCCGCGTACTCAGCTGGCTTGTCGTAGCTGCTGGCGCCAGTCCGGCTGTTGTGGTAGTAGGTCACAAGAAAGCGCGGGTCCTGCAACCCGACACGGCAAGCAAGAACACGCGTCACGCGGAGCAGGTCACGAACGAGCCTGTGCGTCCCTTTTCCACGACGCTGCATCCCTGGGCGTGCCTGGCCGCACCAATCACCCGCCCTCCCACCCAGGTTACTCCTACGAGACTGCACATCCCGCCCGAAGTTCATCATGTTGTCCCAGGATCCAAGTATGACCACCCAGTCGCGATCACGGTCTCGTCTACCCACCTTGGGCAGTGGCTGCGTGAACTGCTGCCACTCGCACTTGGGCTCCTTGGGCGCGCGGCTGTCGCGGCTCAGCCGCAGCGTGGCAGCTCCCGGTTGCATCCCGGCCAGACGCTGAAACTGCAGCGGGTCGAGGACCAGCGGCGCGATGCCAGGGTCGCCAGGCTGTGAGCGCCGGCCTGCGCGGCAAGCAAGCATGCAGGGCTCAACGCATGTAAGGACGGGATGGCTAGATAGAGAGGGCCAGGGTTCGAAGCAGGTCCAGGGTTCAAGAAGTCTCCAGGTGGCATTTCCGACCCGTGGTAGAGAACGAAGAAGTGCAGTAACAACGCCAGGGTTTGCAGCTGAAGTATGGCTTTTGCCCATGAGCACTGACGTCCATCGAATAGGAAGCAGTGCAGACAGAGCAGCAGGCGTCGTCTACCCCTTTGCCATCCCTACCCTTCAGTGTAGTTCAGTGGACCCAGGGTTAATGACACACGACACAGCACATTGTGCAGCCCCTCCCTCCACACCTCCCTGAGACCTCCTGGCCCCATGCTGCATGGTGGTGTGCTGCGGTGACGCTGTCACTCTTTAGTCACCAGTCACTCATGCAAGCCCCTAGGGGCCAGTCACACCTATGGCCAGTGTAACCCAAACCCTCCACATCCCCTTCCTGCTGTCACCCCACACTTCCAACACATGTGCCCCACTCCCTGACCTGCGGCTGGCGGCAGCGTGTCGGGTCCCATGCGTGGTGGTGGCGGCGCTGCTGCTCCACCCCCTGGAGCAGTCTGCGCAGCCGACGCAGCTGCCACCGCCACCGTTGTCCCTTGTTCCTTGTTAGCAGCTGTGTCAGGGGAGGGCAGTGCTGCCGCCATATGCTGGGCAGCCACAGACCATGCCAGGGTGGAGGTGGGCGGCTGACCCTCTATCAAGCGTAGCGGCCTGGTGACCCCCTGCTCTGCCCCGCCCTTCAGCCAGGTGTTGAAGACCTGCGGCGCATGGACACACGGCACATGCACACGCAAGCATGGGTTCATAGCATGTCGAGGCAAGCACAAAGTTTCTTGCTCCCTGCCACGTGCTGCCCATAGCTCAGCTCCTTGCCCTGCGCTGCCCGCTCCCTGCCCTGTGCTGTGGAGTGAAGTGAGGCTCAAGGTGCGGGTAGCATGCTGTGCACCCCGCAGTGGCCAGAGGTGTCACCCCGCAGCCAGAGGTGGCAAGTTATGATGGCAATCCACAGCCAGAGGTGGCACCTCATGGTCAGAGGTGGCAAGCCAACCCAGCTCCTGCACCCATAGCACGAGCTGCACCCCTGGCCAGAGGTGGCAAGCCAACCCAGGCTGTGCCTCCTCCAAGGTTTCCTTGCCAGTGGAGGGATAGTTGGGCAGGCAAGCCGACCCACCGCCTGGTAGCGTGCAGAGTATGCCCGCGCCTCCACAGTGAGGGTCGCCAGGAACCAGTCAGAGCCGAACCCCGAGCCATCATGGCTCACCTGTACACCATCAGGCGCCAGGGTAGACTCAGTCACACCAGGACAGGGGCCCCATGCATCATGGCAGTGGCACATGGGGGTTGGATGTGGTCCGCGGTGATGACAAAAAGCAAAACAGACCCACCAGCCATGCAAGGTCGAGTCATGCAAGGTCGAATCAGGTGTGAGTGTATGCAACACTGCTATACAACACATTCATTGCCCCCCAGCCTGGCAGCTCAGGTGGGCGGGTAGGCAGGCAGGCAGGCAGGCAGGCAGGCAGGCAGGCAGGCAGGCAGGCAGGCAGGCAGGCAGGCAGGCAGGCAGGCAGGCAGGCAGGCAGGCAGGCAGGCAGGCAGGCAGGCAGGCAGGCAGGCAGGCAGGCAGGCAGGCAGGCAGGCAGGCAGGCAGGCAGGCAGGCAGGCAGGCAGGCAGGCAGGCAGGCAGGCAGGCAGGCAGGCAGGCAGGCAGGCAGGCAGGCAGGCAGGCAGGCAGGCAGGCAGGCAGGCAGGCAGGCAGGCAGGCAGGCAGGCAGGCAGGCAGGCAGGCAGGCAGGCAGGCAGGCAGGCAGGCAGGCAGGCAGGCAGGCAGGCAGGCAGGCAGGCAGGCAGGCAGGCAGGCAGGCAGGCAGGCAGGCAGGCAGGCAGGCAGGCAGGCAGGCAGGCAGGCAGGCAGGCAGGCAGGCAGGCAGGCAGGCAGGCAGGCAGGCAGGCAGGCAGGCAGGCAGGCAGGCAGGCAGGCAGGCAGGCAGGCAGGCAGGCAGGCAGGCAGGCAGGCAGGCAGGCAGGCAGGCAGGCAGGCAGGCAGGCAGGCAGGCAGGCAGGCAGGCAGGCAGGCAGGCAGGCAGGCAGGCAGGCAGGCAGGCAGGCAGGCAGGCAGGCAGGCAGGCAGGCAGGCAGGCAGGCAGGCAGGCAGGCAGGCAGGCAGGCAGGCAGGCAGGCAGGCAGGCAGGCAGGCAGGCAGGCAGGCAGGCAGGGTTCAGCCGGGATAAGGGGTGAAGTCAAGGGGCTGGCCACCTGGTCACCAGCCAGTCGCCCTGCCCCACACCTTGACGTCCTGCAAGTCTCCACAATCGGGCAGGCGCAACCGGAAGCGGTCCTTGCTGCCGCGCTCAAACAGCGCTCGACTCTGCATCCAGGCAGGCTGAACGCGGCGTGAGGCCTGGTGACGCATGCAGAGGTGATCATGCTGACCCTGTGTGCCCCTGGCTGCTGCAGGAAGCTGGGCGAGCGGCTGGACCCCAACGTCCTGTCACCCCCTAGCACCACCTGTCACCCCCTAGCAGAACAATCACACATAGGTGCTTGTCTGCGTGATGTGGCTGTAGGCAAATGCGAGCATGGCGCGTGCAATGCTGGTAGGAAGACAGGGATCAGGTATGCAGGTGCAGTGGGTGGGCCTGAAGGCTCTCAGGGAGGTGCGTGTAGTGCAGGGAGAGGGCCAAGGCCATACCACACTGCTGCTGCCCTGGCTGGCCTAGGTAAGCTGAGGGAGCAGCACTGCATGCCCAGTGATTGGAGGGGGGCTACTGCCGCTACCAGCCAGCAATGTGCAGCGGGTGAGATGACAGGGTGACAAGGGCCAAGGCACCAGAGGTAGGTGGAGGCGACAGGAGGTGCCAGGAGGTACCTGCTCGAGGGTGTGGCTAGCATTGCCTGCGCTGCCCGTGAGGAGCAGGGTGACGCGCGAGTCGGTCCCTGCCCCGTACTTGTCTCCAGTGACCACCTCCACTTCATACTCAGTCTCGTGTCGAAGCGGGGCAAGGGGCGGTGGGTGGGCGATGGCGAGGGGAGGGTTCAAGGGAGGGGAGCCAGGTGCTGGGGCGGAGTTTGTACCCTGGCTTGGGTCAGGCTGGCTGTGCACCTCGCGTTGTGGCTCGTCATTGAGCTTGGCAGGGCTGCTGGTTACTTCAGGTGGTGGCGGCTGCAGCGGCACATCGTTGATCACCTGCCACACGATAGCAGGGTCAGTGCATTTGCAGGCACACCTCGGGTGATTGAGCTTGGCTTTGATTGCTGAGCCCCTTTCCACCCCAGACGGCAGCTGTTGGAGGGCAGGTGAAGGGGACTGGGTGTTCACGCAGGTGTGCACGCATGTAGGTTATTGATGGTGCAGCATTTATAAGCAGCACGCGGAACAAGGCCTAACGTCTATGTCCTACACCAAAGACTGGTGGGTGAGAACGGGGTCATCACCTCGCTGTCATACATCGTCACGCTGGATGCCCACATGGCAGCCATATACATGTTCTAGTCCACATGCATGTTCTGCCACAGCGTCAAGCAACAGGTGTGCTGATCACAATGCAGCTGTCACCTTTGCTGCAATGGTGGTGCCCTGGGTGGGTAGCCAGTCGCGCAGTGCAAACTCCCAGGACCGCTGGCTGGGCAGGTGCTGGAGGATCAGGCGGTCCAGGTGCCTGGCATACATCACACAGCAGGGCAGCCTGACCGCCAGCAGCCTCGAAGCCTGAGAGCCAGCCGTGATAACCAGATGACCAGAGGCTGCTTCGCAGCTTCGCTCGAGCTTGCATTGAGGGGTGACTAGTACTCGGATTAGCTTCATGCTCGGAGCCGCTAAGGTACCCGGTGCAGCCTTAAGGTACCCGGTGCCGCTAAGGTACCCGGTGCAGCCCTGGCTCTGCCTGACAGCGCCCCTCACACGCCCCGCACCCCAGGCTATGCTACTAGGCTGCACAGCCGCCAACGGGGACGTTTGCCATGGCTGAGCGGCAGCCTGAGTGCAGTGGGCGTGGGAGGATGACTCCACTTTGTGGGTCACCACTCGAGGCAGTGGGTGAACACCCGGCAGCATGCATTAGGTGGAAGCGGACGTCGAAGTGGAGGTGCGGCGACCGCGTGCATTCTGACACAACTGTTGTTCGAGGGTGGCAGATGTGACCTGCGGCCGCACGCACCATGCGTCCCCAAGGCCGGCCCCCTCCAGCCACAGTCGCGCACTGGCAACCTCGCCCAACGGCGCGAGAGAAGATGCCAGGAACTCGTCAGTGGCGGCCCGCTCAAACTGCGCCTTGTCCTGCGATCAGTGGAAGGAGGTGGGTGGATGGCAGCTGGCAGCCAGTAGCGCGATCGACAGCGAGGCGCGGGTGCGAGGAGGGGATAGAGCTCGAGGGAAGGGGCCTAATCAGCTTCCTGCTGTCATAAGTTCGAGCCAAGGTAAAGGACACCAGGCACATTATGCACGGCCAGTAGCGGCGAGGCGCGTGTGCGAGGAGGGATGGAGCTTGAGGGCAGGGCCTAACAGGCCTCCTGCTGTCAGGAGTTCAAGCCAAGATAAAGCACACCAGCACATGCACACTATACAGCGGCTATAGCTGTGTGGTTACTAGGCAGTGGAAATGCCTGAGGGCGGTCAGGGTGGTTAGCACGCTCCTGGGACCCAAGCTGAGTTGCATCCCGAAAGGTGTCACAGTATGGCCTGTGGTGCCTTAGTCCCTCGCTACCCTGCAGGTCTCTTTCTCTACCCCTCGACTCAGCTGCTCTTCCTCCAAACATCTGCCATCCCATGTCCAAGCCGTGCCACCCTCACCTCACAGCTTCCCGCCTCCTAGCCCTTACCTGCGCCAGCACTGGCTGCCAGGTGTTGCCCGTGACGTCAGTGAACATCACGCACACCAAGGCGTCCGTGCCTGCTCCCAGCTTGTTGCTGGTATGGAAGCGCAGGCAATAGGGGTCGCCAGACACATTCACAGCCCCGGCACTGGGATGCACCCCTGGAGTAACACAAGCCCCAAAGGCAGCAACACAAGCTACGCGTACTACGCGGGTGGGTGGATTGTCTAGTGGCTGCCAGGGGAGGTCAGAAGGGTGGAGGTGGACTGGCAGGTGGAGGGGGCTTTTAGGTCAACAAAGCCATGCCATGGGGCAGCCATGCTTCCTTGTCCTTTCATCCTGCCCTGGTGCGGGCTCGTGCATAACACAACAGCTGAGGTGAGGAGGCAGCGGCAGAACTGAGCAGAACAGGCCCTCTCAACATGCGACGGAGCAGAATACATCACAAGCACCACTCTACACATGAGCAAGACATGAGCATGACACAAGCAGGCACAGAACACACTCGGACGCACATCCTTAACGTCCTTAACGGTGGAGGGCACACCTCGAGGAGCCTCTGCGAGCTCCAGCGGTTGTTGCGCGCCTGCTGCTGCTTTCTCTGCGCTCCACTCTTTGCGGCAGCCGTCCTTTGCGTTGAACCAGCGGCCACAGCGCCAGGCGTAGGTGTGGCCGCGGGACACGTCCACCACCTGGATGCTGTCGAGGAACCTGCACATATGTTCAGATGCGCATACAAGGCACACGAGGCACACGAGGCACACGAGGCACACGAGGACGCCGCTGCAGACAGACTTCGTTGCAAGCAGGGGGATAAGGAGATGTTGAGGCCCACGTATATAATGTGCAGAAGAGGTGTGTGTGTTCTAGAGTTGACTGGCCCTACATCCACCGAGTCATACATCCACCAGCATAGCCAGCAGCCAGAATGACCAGCACAGCCTTTGTAGGTAAAAGCACGTGGATGGACGTTGGCTTGGGGCGAGCCATCCACGCCTCTGCCTGATGATCGGCCTCGCTCGTGACACCCACGAGTAACATTTCTCGAGGAACCTCGAAGACCCTCGAAGGCTGTATCCCAGCAGGTAGCCAAGCCATAGAGCATGAACGCGGATGAGGTAGGGGACGCTAAGCAGAGCCGATCACACTAATGCTGTGACTAGTTCATTGCAGAGGGAGTGAGAGGCGGCCTGCCAAACACAGTCGGGTTGAGGGCCAAGCCCAGGGGGCAGAAACCAGGCCAGGCCAGGCCAGGTCCGAGGGCCAGGCACCCACCAGTCCGCGCCGAACGTTAGAGACGCCGCGCGCTCCACCACCAGCTGCGGTGTGTTGGAACACGACAGCAGCATAGCAATGTCAGGGCAGATGGTCTGGCGGGCAGGTACCCTTGAGCTAAGATTTCTCACTCATCCACACAGTAAGGCAGCGCAGCAGCACCTGGCCAAGGTGTGGCAGGTTTGAAGGCTGGCAGCATGGCACTAAGTGTGACCTGCTTTGTGGCGCGGCATGTCGCATCACCTGCATGCAACAAGCCTAGCTGTACCCAGCAGCTAGTAGGCCTTGGTGGAATGGCTTGGGGGACGCATTAGGCTGAGGCTGTGCCACCTCGCCTCGTACCCCCCGTGACCTGGCCCAGCTGCCGCGGCCCCTTCCCCTTCCCCTGCTCCACAACCCTTCCCCTGGCTTTCATCCTCATAGCCTGTCGAGCTGCACGCACCCGCGTGATGGGTGTGCCGCAATCCTTGTCGCGAGGGATGTCCTGCAGCCAGGCAGAGCAGCCAGGTGGGTCGCAGGGCAGGGCAGCTGGGTGGGTCGCAGGGCAGGGCAGCCAGCACCCAACCTGTACATTACGCCAGCGCAACACGCAGCAGCCATCACCACCGCCACGCAGGTTCCTGCCAGGGTCCTTGCAGGCCAGGTGCAGCTTATCCCTCCCCTGCCACGCTCTGCCTGTCTGGTCGCTGGCCTGCCCCTCCCCTGGCTGCCAGCAGCAGCTCCGCATGACATGGCTGCCTACCAGCAGGAAGGTGTCGGTGCGACCGGCCTCGAAGTTGTCGCGGCTGTTGTCCAGGTGCTGCTCAGAGCCACCCAGCATTCCTTGAGGGCCCCACACCTGCAGCCAGGCAAGGGGCCATGCAGGGGCAGCTGGCAGCTGGCAGCCAGGGAGGAGTAGGGCAAGGGAGGGAAGGCGGGAGGCAGGGAAGGGAAAGAGGGTAGTGGTGAGGGCGGAGGTCAGGGGTCAAGGCAGGTCAGGGCAGGTCAGGGTGTCAGGTGAGGGTACCTGATGGAGGGCAAGGAGGGCTAGGGGCGTGCTGGTGTAGGGTGAAAGGAGTTGCAGGCAGCCCTGTCCCACGCTACTGAAACAACCCTAGCCGCCAGCCCCATAGCTTCCTAACACCCTGGCCCCAGCACCTCTTCCTGCCAACAACGTAGGTGGGGAGCGAATGTGCAGGAGGGTTTGTGTCAGGGTTTCTTCCTGGGGTGTGAGAGGGCTGTGAGTGACAGTGTGACCGGGCAGTGCTAGGCAGGGGTCAGGCCGGCAGTACCAGAGGCTGGTGGGAGGTTCACCAGCCAGCCACCTTCCGCACCTGCCACTCCCCCACACACCCTTCCTCCCCCTAGCCCCTCCCCGACCCTGCCCCTGTGAGGCGTACCTGGATGAAGACAGGAGCGTCAGTGCCTGCGCCAAACATGCTGCCCGTCTGCGTCA
The DNA here is from genome assembly GCA_030144725.1 of Haematococcus lacustris. Lineage (NCBI taxonomy): Eukaryota > Viridiplantae > Chlorophyta > Chlorophyceae > Chlamydomonadales > Haematococcaceae > Haematococcus > Haematococcus lacustris. The sequence continues at coordinate 20,528,618 of JASKMD010000008.1, read as the reverse complement.
CCACCTTCCACTGGAGCTGCAGCGGCAACAGCAGTGGCAGCAGCAGCAGCAGCAGCAGGCACACAGGGCAGTCCACCAGGGGGTGTCTGTCACACATGCACACGCTCCCATGCAAAAGCAGCACCGTCACCAGGCCTGCTACCTTGCGGCAATGGAAGCAGCCCAGCTGTAGGGCCAGCTGTGGCTAGCGAGGCCCTGAGCGCCGTCAACCTCCAGGCCCTGTGAAGGCCTGTGAAGTGCCTGGCATCACCAAGATGACTAGGCCAGAGGGTAGGCCCCAGCTGCCCTGTCCACATAGCCAGTAAGGTATCGAGGCTTTCAGGCTTTCAGGCTATCAGGCTGTTGGGCACCGTTTTCCCCTGAAGTGCCTGGCACCACCAGCTGTAGGGCCAGCCGTCGCTACCAAGGCCCTGAGCGCACCCAGCCCTCCAGACCCTGTGAAGGCCAGTGCCTGACCCCACCAAGCTGACTAGGCCTGAGCGATGGCCCTGTTCACTAGAACAAAGGTAGTGGGCTGGAGGCACCGTAGGTCAGTAGGGAGCAGGCAATAGTGTAGGTGGAAGGCGCCCATGCCAAGTGTAGGCCCCACCTGCCCTGTCCACATAGCCAGTAAGGTATCAAGGCTATCAGGCTTCCAGGACTGTCAGCACATAACCAAGGGAGTGATGAGATAACCAAGGGCTGGAGGCACCGCATGCCACAGGGGGCAGGCAATACTGTAGGTGGGAGTTACTCCATTTAGGCTAAACACCATGCGTAGTCCCTAGTAAGGGTCGGTCAAGGTGCTGGAGGCACCAAATTTCGCCCAACCCTGTGTAGCCCTCCTCATCCCTCATCCTCATCCTCATCCTCATCCTCATCCTCATCCTCATCCTCATCCTCATCCTCATCCTCATCCTACACCCCCATAGGCCTTATGCCCTACTCCTGGCAGCACCCTCTCATCCCCTCTCCCCCTCTTGCACCCTCCTCCCCACTGCCCCCTTTGCACGCACCGCCTTGTCCGGGGCCTGGGCCAGCGCCTGGGCAGAGCTGGCCTCTGCCAAGGTCACTGTGGCCTCGGGGTTGGTGGGGCTGCGCTCCAGCCACTGGTTGTACACGAAGCGCGACTGCGGCAACGACAAGGCGGCCACATCGGCTGACCCAGCGCACGGCACCCATGGTGTGCGCGCGTGGTTCGCGTGTGAAGTGTCGACCGGGTGGAGCTAGGTGGCTGACCCCCTCGCACTTCGTTGTGCCTCATGAGTGACGCCCATGGTGGGGCTGCCTCAGAGCCATGGTGCTGTGGCGGGTCACAGGGCAGGCAGGGCTCCCTTGTTGCCACAACACACCTTGGCACCTGTCTTCTTGTTCACCACCTCAACCTCCTTGAAGTGCCTGACACAGGGCAGCGGCAGCAGCAGGGTATGTATGCAGTTGAGGTGATGAAGTCGGGCGGGTGCAACACTGTATGGGTGCAAGGCTGCTGCTGTCGCAAGCGGGGAGGAAAGGGGGAGAGAAGGACACTGGCAAGTATCCTGTGTGAGTACTAGGCACTCGTGGACATTGGAAGCTAGGGGAGGGTACTCAGGCGGGGCACAACAGTGTCAGCAGCTGCAGCCCGAAGCTCGTGACGGGCACCTACCAGGCCGCACCCACGCCCTCCTCATCTAGCCGCACTCGCGCCTCTTGGACTGCCCCGATGTCACTCCCGGTGATCTGAGCGATACGCGGGGGGCACAAGGGGCACCTCAGCTCCGGTCATCGTCACAGCAGCGCTACCCATTCGTGCGACACAGTTGTGGCTGCGTGTTGTCGCCATTCGTGAACGCGCACCTCAAATACGTCGACTGCGTTGCGGCTAAAGCTGTCCCGTCCGCCGTTCAGCCGCGTCTCACCCATGTCACCGGCCGTGCCTTTTAGAGCGATGTACACCTGCCAACGTCAAGAAGCGCGCCAGGTGGCAGTACAGCTCCGTCAGACACAAAAGGAGCGACAAGGACAAGCAACATCTGTGTGCGCGCGCGTCGGGAGTCAATGTAGGTAAGGCACAGAGCGCAGCACCAGCCTGGACTATGCAACTACCGACCTCGCCATCAGTGCCGGCTCCCCTGATGTCGCTGGTGATCACGGTGACTTTGTAATCCACACTGGCCGCCTGAAGCAGCAGCAACAGCAGTAGCAGCAGCAGCAGCAGCAGCGGCGGCAGCAGCAGCAGCGGCAGCAGTAGCAGCGGCAGCAGTAGCAGCAGTCAGCAGCAGCAGCAGTCCGCTGAAAGCCAAGTCTGACGCTCGCAGTTGCAGCTGGTAGTGATGCGCACCAGGGCAGCCAGTCTGGGGGAGTGGGGGCAGGCCAGGCCACAGGAGGAGAGGGTAAGGTCACAGGAGAGAGTCAGGCCACAGGAGGAGAGGGCCACAGAGGGAGCAGGTGCCAGGGCATGGTATGCAATCATGGTCGCACGGCGGGAGAGGTGCAGGGGGTATTGAGGAACAGGCTATGTCAGCCCACCTGAGGTGCAGTGCTGTCCTCTGGCAGCAGCATCTGTGTCCAGCCATTTGCAGCGTCGAACCAGTTGTTGAACACAAACTTGGCAAAGGTGGAGGTGGTGGCGTTGGTGACAGCAATGTAGGCCAAGTGCCAGGCAGCGGCCAGACCAGATCCTTCGCACACGACCTGCAAGATGTGACAGCAGGCAACAGCCCTGGCCATCCAACCACCAAGGGAAGGGCCAAAGTAGGTCACCGTGTCGCTGCTCCTTCCACGGCTATCAATGCACAGCAACTGGCAAGGCAAGTGTGGTGATGCTGCTGCCGCAGCTTTGCCTGCTGCATGGTTGCAGCAATGTTGTTAGTTATTCTTACACAGCTGACAGCGCTGACGCCTCTGACCAAGATGTCTGCCTGCTGCATGTTTGCAGCAAAGCTGTTGTTGTTGATGCTCAGGGGAAAACAGCGAGCTGTTCACAAAAAGGGGCGAAGCATAAAAAAGTTGTTGTCCAGGGCATGGGGGCTGCCAGTAATACCACAGCCACAACACCTTCAACTGATATGTTTGTGTGGAAGTTCAAATGACCGGGTACCTAGTGTGGCCCCCAGACCCTGGTTTGACTCTGGTCTGCAACGGCTGGACTGCCAAGCAAAGCCCTGCTGAGCTCACCTTGACACTCGTAGGTTGACCAATGTCAGGAGCCCGGAAGAAAAAGACGTCCAGCTTGTTACGCTGCAGCAGCAGGGTAGGGTGGAGTAGGTTCGTGGGCTGTGACGCGGCTTCGCGGGCAGACGGGCGGGTAGGCGGGCAGGTGCGAAGGCGAGGGGGCGGGCGGGCGGGCAAGCGGTAGGTCGGTCGGTCGGCCGGCCGGTCAGCACCCACCTCAAAGTTATCGCACGAGTCGTCCAGGGCCCGCAGCCCAGTGTCGCCCTTGGTGCCAAACACGCACACCTGCAGGCGGTTGCCAGTGGGTGCCGGTCACACAGCGCAATGGTGCCACGCAAGCCAGGCGGCAGTCCCCACCAGCCAGCCTGGGCCAGCCCAGGTGCAGAGGGCTGGCTCTCCCTGGAAGCCCGGGATCATTGAACCCGGCCTAGCCGAGGGTTCGAGTCGTGTCAGCAGGATGGGCCACAGTGCTGTGGCGGCCAGTCCACCTTTAAGGCTTGCACCCAGACTGTACACCTGCTGCTACTGCATCTGCTGCATCTGCTGCTGCTGCTGCTGTCGCCAGGACTGACCTGGACAGCTGAGTCTGTCCCCGCCCCTCGCAGGTCAGACGTCTTCACCTCCACCTTGTAGTCACACTGACCACTGCTGGGCGCCACACCTGCAGGGCCAGCACCACGGCCACCAGCATCCTGACCAGGGCGATCCTTCCTGCCATGTTGCCAGGGCCTGACCCAGCATAGTCACAGGCACAGCACAGGATCGGTGGCTGCACCTGCACCGGCTACGCCACAATGCCCTACGCCACTGACCACCTCCACCTGCACCTGTACCACCCCCTGGCTGCCTCACCCTGCCACCCCCACCATCCCCTCACCCTCCCCTACGCCTGCCCCTCCCCCATTCCCTTCCCCGCCGTCTGCCTCTGCCCTCCCACCCTGCTTCACCCCTGCGCCCCCTATCCCTCCTTCACCCCTGCAGGGCAGCCCCACCAGGGGTCAACTCCTTGCGGCAGCCTGCCAGCCCCTGGCCCCCCGCCCCCTCCTCCAGCCAGGCGTTGCAGGGGAAGTAGTAGGAGCGCTGCGTGGCGGGGTTGAACACCTCCACCTGCTGGCAGTGCCAGGCACTGCCCACACCTGCACGGCAGCGAAGTTCAGGCGGGGCATCCAGGGCCCAGTATGGCTAGGGAGGAGGCATTCAGCCGTCTGCTCTGCCTGTCATGAAGCTGTTGGTCTGGGCAGGGAGCGATGTGGATGAGGCTGCCGGTCCTAGGCTGTCAGTCAGGGTCCTAGCAGCTTCATTGTCAAAAAGCGCTGTGGATGAGGCCTGGGCTGTCAATCGAAGCCCCAATGTTGTAGGCTTCTGATTAGGTTGTTATCACCAGCATTCACAGGCCCTGACCCTGCATGAGCACTGCTGCGAACAGAGGAGTGGGGGTGCGAATAGAGGAGTGTGGGTGCTGCTGCTCACACTGCCCTGCTTAGGCACTGGCAGCGCACTGGCTGCATGAACAAAGCTGCACATGGGCACATGGACACATGAGTTCCATCTCGCCTGCCTTGTCAACTTGTGCCCCCGCGCACCTGAGTTGTCGTGGCTGATGACCACGCGCGTCACGTCCCCCACATCGCTGCCCTTGACCAGGAAGTGGTCCACCGCGCCCCGCTCAAAGTTCTGCAGGCCGCACACACAGCACCCACAGTGGGACCTGCCCTGGCCCCCTGCCCTGGCCCCCTGCCCTGGCCCCCTGCCCTGGCCCCCTGCCCCTGTCCCTGCACCAGCAGCCCACACAGGGGACATGCAAGCACAGCCAGGCAGGTGTGAGGGTGTGGAATGCCCTGTAAGGGTGCCCTGTTCCAGCTGACCACATAGAGGTAGGGGGAGGGGGGGAGGGAAGGGGGAGAATGGAAGACAGGGGGGCGGCAGCAGTGATTGGCGGTGATCAGCGAGCTTCATGTCTTCCCAACATAATAACAGGCAATGTATAATACATTTGAGGATTACAATGCATCCCCTCATTCCCTTATTGTTTATATGTCACCCAACAGCAGCAGGCAGCAGCAGCCCAGGGCAAGACACACCACACCATGTGCAGGCCAGGGCCGTGCCAGGCTGCTGTGGCCGCTCACATTGGCCTGCGTCTCGAGGCGAGACGCACCCACTGAGCCCTTGTCGCCGTGCAGCTCTAAGCTCACGTTTGCGTCAGTGCCCGCTCCCCTGGCAACACGGCAGGGCGGGCAGCATTGGTGGGAGGCCCCACGGCCCAAAGCCAGCAGTGTGTGATCACAGGTGAAGGCTCCACTACCGTACCATTCCTGCCCCGCCCTATTCCTCGCTTATCCCCAACCTGACCCCACGTTTCCCCCTGCCCCTGCCCCTGCCCCTGCCCCTGCCCCTGCCCCTGCCCCTGCCCTTGCCCCTGCCCTTGCCCCTGCCCCTTGCCTCAGGTCTGTTGTGAACACATGTTGTTCCTTGTTGAATGAGTTTTGTTGGGTCTGATGTAAATACAGTGATGCGGTAGTTACCTCAGGTCTGATGTGAACACAGTGATGCGGTAGTCCACCAGGGAGGTGGCTGTACCCTGCACCCCATCCCTCCAGATCTCGTGCTGCAGCCCGTGCTTGTCGTCCAGCCTGACAGCGTGGACACACAGCAGCCGCTGGCATGAGGCTGAGGCTGAGGCTGCAGGGAGGGGTGTGGGGCGGGAGGGGCGAGCCAGCCTGATGGCCTGGTGCTCCTCAGGAACCTGATGTCCCATAACTTGCAGGGCAGTCAAGACAGAAGCATGCAAGGCATAGACGGGGAAACATGCAAGGCAAATGTCAATGGGTCAGGCTAGGAGCAGCAGGAGAGGGAGGAGTAATAGACTTGGCTAGCACGGGAGGAAGGCTGCTGCTGCCACGCTGGTCATGGCCTACCAGTTGCCAAATGGAAAATGGTACTGTTGGTTGGTGGCGGAGCTCAGGACGTCCACCTGTTGCAGGTGATGGAAGCAGCTGGAGGGGAGGGGGAGGGGGAGGGGGAGGGGGAGGGGGAGGGGGAGGGGGAGGGGGAGGGGGAGGGGGAGGGGGAGGGGGAGGGGGAGGGGGAGGGGGAGGGGGAGGGGGAGGGGGAGGGGGAGGGGGAGGGGGAGGGGGAGGGGGAGGGGGAGGGGGAGGGGGAGGGGGAGGGGGAGGGGGAGGGGGAGGGGGAGGGGGAGGGGGAGGGGGAGGGGGAGGGGGAGGGGGAGGGGGAGGGGGAGGGGGAGGGGGAGGGGGAGGGGGAGGGGGAGGGGGAGGGGGAGGGGGAGGGGGAGGGGGAGGGGGAGGGGGAGGGGGAGGGGGAGGGGGAGGGGGAGGGGGAAGGGGGAGCTGGATGTGTGTCTGCTGCTCAGCTGTTCTGTTGGTGCCCTCTACTTGGTGAGGTGCGGGTGCGGGTGCAAGTACGCCAACCTGTTGTAGGTGCCAAGCCGAACCCAGCCCGCTGCCGTCAGTGCGTACCCGAACACGATCTACCTCCCCAACATCTGGGCCCTGCAGCAACAGCAGCAGCAGCAGCAGCAGGCAAGGGCAACAGCAGACAAGGGCAGCAGCAGCAGCAGGCAAGGGCAGCAGCAGCAGCAGCAGCAGTACAGAGTATAGAGGCTGATGCACAGACAGAGTGCACGCAGCAGGGCATCAGGGCATCAGGAGTGACCTCAGGGCCCTCACCTTGAGGATGAAGGTGTCCAGGCTGCCCCGCTCAAAGTTGTTGGCGCCCTGCCAGCAGGCAAGGCGGAGGCCTTAGCGACAAGGGGCCTGCACCCCCTGGTGCGTAGTGTGACAGGGGAGGGGACGGGGAAGGAGGTGTGACAGGTGTGTGAGACCCCCCCCCACTGCTCATGTGTGTGGCCAGGACGGGCATCGCTGTCCTGTCATCCCTAGCAAGCTGGGTACACGGCAAGGGGGAGGGACAGAGAGGCACTTGGTGTCAGGGGCTGCACCAGGTCGGCTGCCCCTCACTGTCCAGTGGGGTGGGGGAGGCGGGGGAGCAAGTGAGGAGGTGGGGGAGGTGGTGGGGGAGCAGGTGAGGTGGTGGGGGAGGAGGTGGGGGGGAGGAGGTGGCAGAGCGAGTGAGGGCGTGCAGCGCTCACCGTCTCAATCTGGCGCTCGCCTGAGTCGCCTTTGGGGCCGTAAAGGGTGAGGAAGACCTACAGAAGCATGTTAGAGGCAGCAATCAGCAGATCTTGCAGCAGATCTGGCAGCGGGAGGGGTGGGCGAGTCAGTGCAAGGCAGAGTGGGGTGGGGATGGCAGGGTGAGGTAGGGTCAGGGCAAGGTGTGGCAGGGGAGGTGGGCCAGGGGGGTGAGGCACCCACATTAGCGTCTGTGCCTGCGCCGCGCACATCACTGGTCTTGACCAGCACCCGGTAGGTCACCAGCCCCTCTGCAGGGCAGGGCAGGCCACAGCAGGGCAAGGCACAGCAGGCCTGGGTGGTGCTGGGTGGAGCGCGTGCTGGGTGCAGCCTGCAGCCTGCAGCAGGGGCCTGCACTGAGCCACAGGGTTACGGGCACAGCAGGGCAAGGCACAGCAGGTCTGGGTGGTGCTGGGTGGCTGGCTGGTGCTGGCCAGCCATGTCTTATCCAGTGACCTGATGAAGCATAGTGGCCCCACCGCCTGGCTACAGCAATGCGAGCCATAAGGAGGAGGGGTTGTCATCATCATCCCCGTCCCTGACTGGCAGCTGACTGGCACAACCTACACCCCTCATGGCCTGCCAGGCCGACAGCAACGCACAACAATGTGAGCCATGAAGAGGAGGGGAGGGGAGGGGAGGGGTGTCCCTGTCAGGCAGCTGACCCCTCTCCCCCACCCCACTCCCACCTGCCGCCGCTGCCGCCCCTGTCTTGAGGACCCTCTTGCAGCCCTCCAGGCCCAGCTCCTTGGAGGCCTCCAGCCAGGCCTGGCAGGGGAAGGTGAAGGTGCGCTGCAGGCCGGGGTGGAACACCTCCACCTGCTCCAGGTGCCAGGCGGGTGCTAGACCTGGGGCAGGGGGGCGGCAGGCAGGCCAGGGGCAGGGCGGGGGGAGGGCAAGGGGTGGGTCAGGGCAGGGGCCGGGGCCAGGGCCGGAGTCACCGGGCACTCAATCCTAAACCCTGGAAGCGCAGGCAGGCAAACGGGCAGGCAGGCAGCCAGCGCAAGAAGAGGGAAGAGCAGAGAGAGTGGCATGGGTGGAGAGAGCGGTAGGGGTGAAGAGAGGGACAGGGACAGAGAGAGGGGCAGGGGCAGGAGTGCCGGGCTGGGTCGGTCCTCTCATCAGGCAGCAGCCTCCTCTGCATTCGGCTTTCGCTGTGCTGGGTGCGGTGAGCGTAAGGGGCGTCGCGATGCGGCTTCCCAGCCTCACCGGTGTTGTTGTGTGAGAGAGTGAGCTGTGTGACCTCCCCGATGTCAACCCCGGTCACGTCGAACTCGTCTTTGCGGCCGCGCTCGAAGTTCTGCGGCGCACATCATCACATCATCACATCATCCAGGCCAGCCACGAACAGCTATTATGCGCATTGGTGTAGTGCCTCGCGCGCTCAATGCCAACTCGCAAGCAACATGGACACCCAGTTTCTGCAGGGATTTCGTGAGTGCTGGCTGCACGCAGTGAGATCTGTTGGGCGCATGCGTAGTGCCAGCTGCTGCGTCATCACACTCCTTTACTCTCTCGCTACCCTGGGCCGCAGATACAGCACGGCGAAGCAGCTGCTGCTGACCAAGGCAATGGGTGCAGGGCATGGGGGCACAGGCAATTTGTCACGCAGGGAGCAGCGGCGGCGGCGGCAGCAGCAGCAGCAGCAGCAGCAGCAGCATGTTGGGTGTGTATGAGCATTGACGGCTACCAGGGGGGCTCTCAGCCTCACGTTCTGTGCATTGTCCAGGCGTGTGCTGCCGATGACAGCCTTGCTGCCCTGCATCTCCAGGAACACCTCGGCATCAGTCCCGGCTCCCCTGCAGCCAACAGGCCAACACCCACCAATCATCCACACCATGTCACACCACCAACCACACCGTCTCACACCGTCACCTCCACACTGTGTCCCACTCATATCACCTCTCTACTCTAGCTGCTTATGCTAGTTGAAACGTCTTGCCCTGACCTTTGACTCTTTGACCCCTTTGTGCCCCTTTGACCCTCCGGAGTGCCCTTTGGAGGTGCGAGAGTGATGTGGCGGAGTAACACGCTGGTATGGGCAGGTATGAGCTGGTGTGAGCCGGTATGAGCCTAGTGGCGCAATGCCTTCGATGAAGCGCAAGCACACCGCCAAGCAAGCAAGGAGAAAGAAGATGCAAGAAATGCAGTCCATGGCATGCACACGCACATGCATACCCCAGCTCATCCACAACTTCTATCCCGCTTCCACTCAGCTTCAGCTACCCAGCTTCTCCCCAGGTGCTCACCGGAGGTCGGAAGTGTAAACCGTGACACGGTACTTGACAGTGTCGCCAGCCACGCCTACATCCGCCACCCCATCGCCGTCCCGGTCCGGCCACAACGTGTGCTCAAGCCCTGCCTCCTGGCTGATCCACCTGCCCCAGGGCAAGGCAGGGCAAGCAAGGGCAAACAAGCAATACAGGCTCAGCAACAGGCGGGCGGGCGGGCGGGCGGGCGGGCGGGCGAGCAAGCAATACAGGCTCAGCAACAGGCGGGCGGGCGGGCGGGTGGGTGTATCGGGGTACGGGCTGGCAGCTGTGTGATCAGGCCTGGTGTCACTGACTTGTTCCAGGGGAAGACCAGCGTCTCCCCGGTGGCGCTGCTGGCCACCTCCAGCTTCAGCAGGTGCCAGGCAGCCCCCAGGCCGCCCCCACTGGAGCGCAGCACCACGCTGGTCATGGGGCCCACGTTGGGGGCGGACAGGAAGAAGGTGTCCACCTGTGGGCGCAGGCAGGCAGGACCCAGGCCCAGGGCTGTGAGACCACAGTCGGTGGGCAGGGGCGGGCTGGAGGACAGGGTACCGGAGATACCGAGTGATCCAGAGGTGCAAGCCAGGTGTGAGGGACAGGTAAGCAGCGCACCCAGACATGCTGCCGGCCATGGCACCAGAGATACCGAGTGGGAACGGGTGATGCGGTGCGGTACAAGCTATGACCAAGGTAAAGCTGTCAACCTAGGTACGAGGTGGACCATGGCACACAGAAACACGGTGCATACCGCCTACTCCACATGAAACTCCTACCCTGTTCCAATCAATGCCCCATTCTCCTTCCTACCCTTTGCACTGACACTGCCTCTGCCCCTCTCTTTGCCCCTGCCCTTGCTCCTGCCCCTGCCCCTGCCTCTCTCCTCTCCTGTGCCCCCGCCCCTTGCCCCTTGTCCCTTGCCTTGGCTACACCTGTGTTCAGCACCCCTGGTCCCAGCCCAGCAATGTCGGTACCAGTGATGGGCGATTCGCGAAAGACGTATTACTCAAAGTATAGGGATTTTTTTAAACCTTCATTGGATTACTTTTTACTAATTAATTGATTAATCGATTAATATCGCAAAAAACAATCAACTAGTTCTATATAGATACAGCATACTCCCTTGTAGACTTTACTCCCGTCAGCATGCAACAGGCTGGGCTGTAGCCCAACACCAGAGCCCTAGTGGGTCAGCATGCAACAGGCTGGGCTGTAGCTCAACCCCCTAGCCCTAATGGGTCAGCATGCAACAGGCTGGGCTGTAGCTCAACCCCCTAGCCCTAATGGGTCAGCATGCAACAGTGGGTTACTGACCTCAACACCTTCGTCATTGGCACTTGTTGTTACAGGCTGTGGTGGGGTTTGCGGAAGATGGGACACATTGTTGGGGGATAAGTAATAAGCGGAGTACCAGACGGGCGGTGGAGCTATTACCGATGTAATAAAGTTCACTCATTCTGAGGACGACTTTTTCGACTTATTACCGTTTTTTGCGCTGGATTATTACCGACGTATTACATTATTACCCATCACTGGTCGGTACCCCCATGCACTCCACTCCACTCCTCAACACCACACTACCTGCCGCAGCCCTGCACCGCTGCCCAGCTACTGACCTTGCCGCGCTCGAAGTCGTTCTGGTTCTTAGTGTCCAGCCGGCGCTCCCCGCTGTCACCCTTCTCTCCACGGATCGTGATGAAGATGTCAGCGTCGGTGCCTGCGCCCCTGCACCTCAATGGGGCAGGTGGGCAGTGGGCGGCATCAGGGACGTGCCCAGAGCCAATGTGAGTGGGTGTGAGTGGGTGGGCAGTGTGAGGCAATGAGAGTGGGTGGGCGGGCACGTCACTGGGGGCCTGTGGGACCTATTGGGTCCTCTAGAGAGGAGCAAGGACCATAAGAAACCATGGGATCCCAACGAGAGGAGCAAGGAGAGGATGATGCAAGCAGGTGAGCGCGTGGGCGCATGGGCAGGCGGGTGAATGGGCTACAGCACGCTGCCTGCTGCTGTGGGGATCTCAAAGCAGGGGGTGGGGCCTGAGGCTGGGGCTGGGGCTGAGGGCTTGCCTGATGTCAGAGGTGAAAGTGGTGACCCGGTAGTTAGTGGGCGCTGCGCAGGACAGCCGGGGCAGCATGGGCAGTTGGGTCAAGAGCAGCAGCAGCAGCAACGAGGCAGCAGGGGCAGCAGGGGGCAGTAGCGGCAAGAGCAGGAGGGGCAGCAGGGGCAGCAGGGGCAGCAGGGGGCAGTAGCAGCAAGAGCAGCAGGGGCAGCAGGGGCAGGAGGGGCAGCAGGGGCAGCAGCAGCAGACTCCTGTTGCTGCATTGGCCCACTCCCCCATTTTGGCTGCTGCCCTTTCCCCAGCTACTGTCTTTATCAGCATGGCTTTTTGAGCAGCTTGAGATTCTCATCCCAGATTTACACTCCACACCCTGCCTCATCCCACCCTGACAGGCCTGATGCCCCTGCTGCCCCTGATGCTTCTGATGCCCCTGCTGCCTCCGCTGACCCTCCTGCTCCTAACACTCCTGATGCCTGTGCTGCTCCTGACAGCCCTGATGCCAGCTCCCCGTCCTGGCCCCCTGACCACTCTTTCTCTCCCACCTGATGTGTCCAGCGACCCCTCCTGCAGCTCCTTCCTCAGGCCAGCGGGGTCACTGCCCTCCTTCCTCAGCCAGGCATTGCATGGAACTGCATGCACACAGCATGCGCACAGCATGTGAGTACAGCATGGCCGCGCCATGTGTGGGTGTGTCAGCTCCAGTGCTTCCACTGCCTGCCACTAAGTGCTGCACTGCCACCAGAAACACACACACACACACCCGCCCAGTGTTCTATCGATGGGCTGCCACCCTGTTAGTGCAGTTGTGAATACAGCACATCACGGCTGCCACGGGAGGCATAGTGTCATATGCCAGGGCAGCCATCCTGTCAAAATTGCCATCCTGTAAAAACTGCCATCCTGGAAAACTGCCTTCCTGAAAAACTGCCATCCTGTCAGGACTGTTGAAACTGCAATCTCAGCCCAGCGTGCCTTTTGATGGCACATGTCAGGGCTGGCACCTGGCTGGTGGGAGGGGCAGCCAGCCAGACGTCAGGCCTGACAGGAGGCTGGCGCTCTACTCACAAGTGTAGGTCTTGTTGGTCGCAGCGCTGAACACCTCAACCTGCTGCAGGTGCCAGTCGCTGAACGCTCCAGAGTCGTCATGCCGCATCACCACCTTGCGCACGTGCCCGATGTTGGTCGACCTGATCTGCATGCAGACAAACCTGGCCTGGCAGCTGGGCAGCACCATGCGCCCTGACAGCTAACCTCCACCCTTCCAAGAGGGGCTGGCTAGCAGGTAGCCATGTGTGGGTGTAGCCGGCCCAGGCAGCATGGGCAGCATGCATGATGGCTGCACACAATGCGCCCTGGCAGCCCACCATGACCCCAGTGGCCTAGTGTGTCATGCCCTGTGAGTCTTTGCTGTACTGCTACCCTTACATTTGTGATTAACTGCAACTTTGCTGTACTACTAATTAAGAGTCACCACCAGGACCTCCAGTGTTTGGGGCATGTCTGTCGTGATAAAGTGTAGGGGGGTGATGGGGACGTACATGCTGAGTTAAGCTGCCAAATTGCTGGGCTGGGTTGTAAACTAAGGAAACAAGCTCTCTCGACAAGAAATGCCGTGAATGTCAGCCGTGAAAAGTGTCCATTACTCCGTGGAAGTTAGCCGTCAGGAGTGCTGCAGATGTTAAAAGTTATTTGGACGTGACCCCCCCCCAAGTGTATTCATCACTTGAGTCAAGCTTTGCTGAGGCACATGCTGCCTGCATGGTAGATAATCAACGGCAGAGGATGATGATGAGCATGCGTGCGTGCGGCCAGCAGGTTGCCTGAGGCAGCAAGGGTTAGGGGCATGGGTGCCTTGCATTTCGTACATACTGGGATTTGCATGGTTGCTTTGCAATTCGAAGACAGAGGCTTGCATGGCTGCAAGGGAGTTGGCATGTGTTGACCCCACCTTGAACACGTCCTTCATGTTGCGCTCAAAGTTGTTCGCCTGGTGGCAAGCCACAGTAACAACAACAACACAGTGAGAGGCCCAACACTGGCCGGTGCGCTAGACGACTCGCAGCTGACGGACGGCATTGCGCTAGACAGCCACAACTCGCAGCGAACAGACGGAAGCCGCAACAAAACCGCGAAGGTGGCAAACACTGCGCCCTGACTAGAACACTGGGTGCTCCAGGTGTCAGCGTGAGGTGCCAGCGTGACCTGGGACAACAGCCGGCAAAGCCTGGGAAGGCAGCGCCAGGGCTGGGGCTGTGGCAGTGGCAGGGAGGAAGGAGAAACGAGCGAGCTGGCGGGGAAGGCTACAGGAGCAGCAGCGAGGGCAGCAGCAGGGGCAGTAGCAGGACAGCAGCAGGGACAGCAGCAGGGGCAGTAGAAGGGGCAGACGTATTGGCTGGGCAAGGCCTTACCTTGTTGTCCAGTCGCTGCTCTCCCACTACGCCCTTGTCCCCATGCATCTCCATGAATACAGTGGCATCGGTCCCCGCCCCCCTGTGCCCACCACACCACACCACACCCAGCAGCCAGCCAAGCTGCTGATCCACCAGCCAGGTTTACCTAAGGTTAGTGTTAGGGTTGGGTTAGTAATAGGACTAGGGTTAGGGTTAGGATAAGGTAGGGGTCAGGGTTGGTGTTCGGGAGCTAAGGCTAGGTTGATGTTGGGTGGCAAGGCAGCAGCCACAACTAACCCAGGCAAGGGTAGCAGCCTGGGTGGGTCAGCACTGGGGGCTGCAGCAGCAGCGGGATGAGAGCAGGATGGAGCAAGAATACCGCCATGGCATCCACGCACGATTGGTCTGGGCATGGGCATTGCATGGAGATGCATGGTCAGGCTATGTCGGGTCAAAGGTCACCGTATGTCAGAGGTGTAGGTGGTGACGGTGTAGTCCGTCAGGTCAGCATCCACCAGCGCGTCGCCCTTGCCGTCCCCGTCTCTGTTGGGTGTTAGCAGCACACTCAGCCCGTGCTCCTTGTCAAGCCAGTTATGGTAGGGAAAAACCGCCTGGGCCGGCAGGGTATAAGCACAATGCATGGGGGCGAGCGGTGGGGTGGACATCGCCCTGCTGCCAAGCTAGGGGCCCGTTTTGTGCATTGGACTAGGCCATGGGCGCTGCACCATGGATGAAGATGGTGGCACTAAAGCACGGTGGTGTTGCCTTGCTTTGATCTGTTTAGATATCATATTATAGGCCCTGGCATATGTGTTGTGGCACACTCTGGTACACTCACCCGCAAGCACTTGGCAGCAGCACCCCACAGCCACAGGCCCTGTCACTGTCACTGTGTCACTGGATGGGGTGGGTGGGTGGGTGGGTGGGTGGGTGGGTGGGTGGGTGGGTGGGCGGGCGGGCGGGCGGGCGGGTGGGTGGGTGGCCCACCTGCTCGCCGGTGTTGGTGTTGACCACCTCCACCTTGGCCAGGTGCCAGGCAGAGGCAAAGCCGCTATTGTCGTGGCTGATCTGCATCCAGGCAGTATGCGGCAGCTACTAGGCCCTGGGTCCTGGTCGAGTATCAGTGGTGTTTGCTGCAAGACCCTGCTGGAGTGAATGCCCGGCACTGCATTTGAACCCAGACTGTACTCCTGACGGCTGGAGAGGCACTGCTGATCGCTGACATGCTGTGCATCAATCAGGGGCTGGGCATGACAAATGCGGTACAACGTAGGTCAGTAAGTGCTTTGGCCAACAGCAAGGTTAGGGTCAGGTTGCATACAATAGGTTCTGGCAAGCTAAGCTAAGGAGCATCCAATTAAAACAATAACCAGATCTTCTAGGTCTTATACCTCAGACAGGGGCAGGTGGGTGGTGGCCAAACCGCTTACCCTCAGGCTCGTGAAGGTACCCACATCGGGGCACTCAAAGAAAAAGGTGTCAGTCTGCAGCAGCAATGACAACAGCATGACAGCAGCATGACAGCAGCAGCAGCAACAACATACAAGACAGCAGAAGCAGCAGCAGCAACAGCAGCAGAAGCAGAAGCAGAAGCAGAAGCAGAAGCAGCAGCAACAGCCGCAGCAGCAGCAGCAGCAGCAGCAGCAGCAGCAGCAGCAACAGCAGCAGCAGCAGCAGCAGCAGCAGCAGCAGCAGCAGCAGCAGCAGCAGCAGCAGCAGCAGCAGCAGCAGCAGCAGAAGCAGCAGCAGCAACAGCAGAAGCAGCACATGCAGCCACCCCCGTCACTGCGGCTGTCTCTCCACTACCCTCGTTGTCCTCGCCACTGTTGCTGCCACCATGGAAACCACCGCTACCATTAATACTGTGATTTTTCCTGCTGGCCTTCTAGGGCGTAGAAAGCACCCCTCACAAGCAACGACTGTTGCTACTGTTCCATAACTAATGGTTGGTAGTAGGCAACCCTACCTCCCACGCCTGGCAAACCCCACACATCAGAGGGCGGCAGGTCCAGGTGCATGGCACCCTCACCTTGCCTCGCTCAAAGTCGTTGCTGGAGGAATCGAGTTTGCGCTCCCCGCTGTCGCCCTTGCTGCCAAACAAGGTCTGCAAGCATGGCAGGTGCCCTTTGACCCTTTGGAGGTGCCCTATGGTGGTGCCCTTGCTGCCAAACAAGGTCTGCTCACCAGGCAGCGCACACTGACAGGGTGAAGGCGCTGTTGCTGGGGCAGCAACTCAATGTCCACCATGCTGTACTACACCCTCCGACCCTTTGGAGGTGCCCTTTAAATCTTTGGAGGTGCCGTTTGGAGGTGCGAGAGTGATGTGGCGGAGTAACACGCTGGTATAATCAGGTATGAGCTGGTGTGAGCCGGTATGAGCCTAATGAAGAAGCGGAAGAACACCCCCCAGCAATGAAGGCTGCAATGAAGGCTCTAGGTTGAGGGCCAAGGTGCTGTACAGTATTCCTTGTACTTCCTCACGCCATTTGTCCCACTTTGGTCAAACTGATTACTGCGAGTGCAGCCCCTAGCCCCTAGCTGCTAGCCCGATGACCCCCTAGTCTTCTGGTCCCACACCGGATGGCCACATGGCCACCTGCCTCCACCTCTCAACCACCCACCATGACAACGTTGGCGTCAGTGCCGGCACCACGCTGGTCAGAGGTGGTGACAAGCACCCTGTAGGTGCAGCGGCCGCCCTCCGCCAGTTTGCCCACCTCCAGCTTGCGTTGACACGCGCCCTGCATGGCGTTTGCATTTATTGCTTGTGAATTGGGCGGTGTTGTTCTGTCGTTTCTATATTGCCTCAGGTGGTGTGGCTTGTGTCAACTGGGTTGCCGGTCGATGATTTTGCAAACAAGAAACACGAGCGCAGCTCCGTAGCGTCCCTCGAGATCCCTCAAGTGTTGGTGCCCCCGTGATGCTTGATGGAAGACACGATCCACAAGAGCGCTGACAGGCACCACCCATTCATATCAGTTAGGGGAACTGTTTCTGCATGACGTTCCACTGGTTAAACAGGGTCCTCATTGTCAGAGCCCAACCCATAAGCCATGGCAAAACAGTACTTGACAGGTGCTGGCCAGCAGGCGCACCGGGCTTACAGCCACAGGCAGCCCTCCGCACCCTCCCCGTGCCCCTGCCACCAGGGACGGCAACGCCATGTTTGCCGGGTCAGGCTGGCATTACCGTGAGCCAGTCGTTGCAGGCCATGAAGTAGCGCTTCTTCAGCACCGGGTGCCACACCTCCAGGCCTTGCAGGTGCCTACACGCAGCCGCCACCACAGGCCTGCTCTCAGCTGCCCTCACAGGCGCCCTCACAGGCCTTTTCTCAGCTGCCTACGCCCCGGTGCCTCCACAGGTCTGATCTCAGCTGCCTGTTGTGCACCGCTGCCTGTTGTGCACCGCTGCCTGCTGCCTAAGGTACCTGGCAGGCAGGGGCTGTGGGGCTGGTGGGCACTGGGTCCAGCCCCCGCAAGGTGGGCCACCACATCAGCCAGGCCACTTGTGCCAGCACTGTGTTGTCACTTGTGGTGCAGGTGTGAGGGGACGAGGAGGTGAGCTTGAGGGTGAGGGTGCAGAGGTCTTCCTAGCACCTTGAGCCTGGCCTATGGCCTGGCCACTTGTGCTGTTACTGTGCTGGGTCTGGCACTGTGCTGCTGGGTCTGTAAAAGTGTTAGTGATTGAAGGTGAGCTCCGCCACAGCACCAGCACCGCACCTCAACCACAAGATAAGCACCGCATCACTATTGCCCTATGCTTGTGCTTGTGTCCGCAGATCGACGCGCAGAACCGTGCCCGCGCATCAAACATGCTACACGTCCCCCTACCTCTGCCCTTCCCCGGTAAGTGAAGTCCTGCGCCGACAGCTATGCCCCGCACATAGCACACAGCCCGCATAGCACAAGTTGCCCTGGTTGCCCCGCACATAGCACACAGCCCGCATAGCACAAGTTGCCCTGGTAATGTCCCCGTGCCCTATGTGCTCGCAGGCATCGCAGCCCGGTGCGATCAATAAGTTCCGTGTGCGCGGGGAGCGTCAATGCTCTCACAACCCCAGCCCAAGAGCCCTGGCAACCTCTAGGGCTGGGTAGGATTGGTTTGAGTTGCCAGGCTGTCAGCCTTCAAGCATTAAAGCTGTTAGTTTTGATGAGGTGCCCAGTGGTCTGTCCCGGGAAAGTGCCATCTACGTGGGGGCTGCAGTCATCAAGGGTGCGACCGAGGATGCTACAACATGGTTGTAGTAGCGGAGTGAGATTACCCACAGCCCGACATGTTGTTCCTTGTTGAATAAGTTTTGTTGGGTCTGTAAAAGTGCCAGTTCAGTACCAAGCAGAAGCATCAGGCCCGCACTCCCAATGCTGGCACCTCTGTAGCCCCTGATGCCTGAAGCACCTAGCCCCCCACAGCGTTCCTCTTGAACTGCTTTTCAGGGGTGGGAGGATGCAGCCCCGCAGCCCCGCAGCCTCCCATGCTGCAGCGCCCCCTGTGAGGGCCCTGCACCCACAGCCTCCCTAGCGCCCAGCACCCACAGTCTCCCTCTTGAACTGCTATTCAGGTGTGGGAGGATGCAGCCTCCCATGCTGCAGCGCCCCCTGTGAGGGCCCTGCTGACACTGCTCTTGCCCTGCCCCCCAGCAGGCCCCACGCACCAGTCGCTGCCCAGCAGGCCACCTGACGCCTTGTGCACCACCACATGGCTCAGCTCGCCTAGGTCAGGCGCCAGCAGCTTGAACAGGTCCTTGGCGCCCCGCTGCACGCAGCCAGGCAGTCAGGCCTGACAGTGTGCAGCGGGTGAGCCAGATGCTACGGCAAGGTCAAGCTATGCGCCCAGCACAGCTAGCCGTCATGCACCACATCCTAAGCACCCAAGTACTCACGGCTGAACCACCCCAAGTGTGAAGTCGCTGCCAGTGAGGCTAAGCAGCACAGATGCGTCATTGCTGCCAGTAAGGATGAAGCATCCCAAGCGCAACATTGCTGACAGTACAGAGCATGGCTGTCGCAGTGCAGGCAATGAGGGCAGCTGTGCAGGCAGGTCTCAGCTCCCGGCCCGCACCTCGAAGTTGTTGGAGCTGGTCTCTAGCTTGAAGGCGGCGGTGTGGTCCTGCAGGTCACCCGCCCTCCCTGACCCATCAACATCACACCTTCTCACTCGCATTCCCAACTTTACACCCCCATCAGTCAGCAGACGCAGCAGACACCCCGAGGCGCCCTCTCAAACGAGCAGTGTGCAGGTGAAGGCGGACCAGGCCACGAAGAGGCAAGGGTGGCAGTGCTGAGCTGGCAGGCCAAGAGGGAGGCCTAGGGGAGGCCGGGAGCCATAGAGGCGACAGCTGCGACCCAGGCTAAAAAAAAGCTCCCAAAAAGCCCCCCAAAAGCTCCCCCAAAGCTCCCCAAAAGCTCACAAAAAGCTCACAAAAAGCTCCCCAAGGGCTCTCACTGGGCTTACAGGCCAGGGCGAGGCTGGGAGGTGAGGAGGCAGGAGGGGTAAAAGGGGGTGGTGATGATGGAAAGGAATGAGGATTGAAAGGAATGATGAGGAGGTCGAAAGAGAGGGAGGGGGGACAGAGAGGAGGCAGAGAGGGGGAAGGGGGCAGGGGAGCAGGCAGGGAGGGAGGAGGCGGGGAGGGGAGAAGGTGGGGAGGCGGCTCCCTTCCAGGGGCACCCACACAAGGTGGGTGGGCAGCAATACGGGTGTGGCGTGGCATGTCCCCCGGCCTGGCTGGGGTGCTGAACCTGGGCGATACCCTTGATGGCAGGGGGAGCTTGGTGGGTGGTCAGCAGGCAGCTTGCGGCACGCCATGAGAGGGTGGAGGGGTGAGGGAGGCAATCAGCTAGGCTGTGCTGGCTGCTGGCAGGGCTGCTGGCAGGGGGTGGAGGGGTGAGGGAGGCTGTCTTGGGAGGGAGGGAGGCTTGTGAGGCTTGTGAGGGAGGGTTGTGAGGGTTGTGAGGGAGGCTGTGTTGGGAGGGAGGCTGTGTTGAGAGGGAGGGTTGTGAGGGTTGTGAGGGAGGCTGCTGGCAGTCACCTAGGCTGAGTGTGTGTGAGGCACGTGTGTGGCGCAGGGGTGTGGCAAGTGTGTGTAGGCTGCTGGCAGGGGCGAAGGAGCAGCGCTGGGCCCACCTTGTCGCCCCACAGCTCCAGGGAGATGTTTGCGTCTGTGCCTGCACCGCGAATGTCTGACGTGTACACCACCACCTCGTATTGCTGCAGCGGGACAGCAGCAGAGGCACCAAGGGCGGGGCAGCACACAGCACAGCTTCACCCTTGACCCTTGACCCCTGATATGCCCCTAGCCCGGTGCCACCCAGGTTCGAATCCCTGCCCGCCCACCTTCAGCCTACCCAACCTGCCACGCCCTCAGCGGCACCCCAATCCCCCTCAGGGGCCGCTGCCTGTGCTCCTGGCCCCCCCACCCACCTGCAGCATGCCCAGCTCGCCACCCACTCCCCTGGGCAGCAGCGTCTGCTCCAGGGAGGGCGGGTCGCTGGGGTCCAGCCAGCGGCCGCAGGGGAAGGTGGTGGTCAGGCCCCGCACCGTGTCCGTCACCTCAACCTGCACAGCCCAGGCCGGGCATGACCCTGAAGGGGGGCTGCTGCCCTTGGGTTGCCACTGCTGGTATTCACTGCCTTCTGTGAACCTGGATCATGAGATAAAAATTAAACGGTTGCCAGTCAAGCAGAACCAGGACCCAGCAAAGCTACTAGTAGTCGAGGGAGCAGGGCCGTGGCCATTGCAGGGGAGCGGCTCCGCAGACAGGCACCTAAGTCTGGACATGCAAGCCATGCCATATCCTCCCAACAGCTAAGGTGTGGCAGCCACCAGTGGCAGTGACCTGGGCCAGCCTGCCTGGTCTGCCTTGTCTGCCTAGTTTGTCTGGTCTGTCTGTCCAGGTCTGGTCCAGGTGCCAGCTGCTGGCCTGTACCTGGTCGAGGTGCCAGCTGGAACCCAGGCCACTGCCATCACTGGACACCTGCAGGGCAGCAGCAGCAACCTTAGTATGAGCGGTGTACTAGCAGCAGCAGCACTAGCAGCAGCAGCAACCTCAGCAGGAGCGCAGCAGGTGGGCAGCAGGAGGGGCAGCTGGAGGGGCAGGAGGGGCAGCAGCAGGTCAGCAGGAGGGGCTGCAGGAGGAACAGCAGGAGGGCATGCAGCTTTATCTGAAGTGGGGTCAGTGTCCCGCAGGAGGGCAGCAGGAGGGAAAGCAGGAGGCCAGCAGGAGGCCAGCAGGAGGGCAGCAGTTGGGCAGCAGCAGGGCAGAAGGTATGGGTCTATACCTGAAGCCGGGTCAGCGTCCCAACATCCTTGCACTTCAGTAGGAAGGTGTCGATGGAACCTCTCTGCAGTCAGCACCAGGCAGCTGAACAAACGCAGGGCCACCAGGCCTGCAGACTGGAAGCCCCCAGCAGGGCAGGTGCACCACCGCCTGGTGCGCCCAGCCTGGAGCCAGCAGCGTGACCAGCCAGTGAGGGGCGAGATGTGGTGCCCGGTTGTGGCCCCCCGCAAGCCCCCACAGGCCCCAGGCAGCAGCCAGGCAGCCACACAGCCAGCAACCTCAGAGCCAGGGCCCAGTACTCCCCTGCCAGCCAAGCGCAGCGAGCGCACCAAGGCTGAGCAGGCAGCTGAGCCCACTAAGCCTACTTAGGGCAAGGCCAAGGGCAAGGCTGCTAAAGCAAAGCCAGCACCACAGCCAGGCAGGTGGATAGACAGGGACTGCAATGCAGCGCTGAACATGCAGCGCATTGGGGAGAGCAAGTGGCGCCCGCTGGAGCTGTGCTACTGGCCAGAGCAGGGGAAGCTGCCAGCCAAGGGCAAGGAGTACCCAGGCTTGGGGTACAAGCGGGTGTGAGACGAGCCACCCAAGACCCAGCCCGCTGTGGCACAGTAGTGTGTGCCCCCCTTTGTTGAGCTGTCATCAGCTTACACTTAGCGCATGTTTGTCATGCCAACTCTACACCATAGGCCTCCGGGGTCAGGCAGTAGTGTAGGTGGCAGGCAACCATGGCCATGTGTATGCCATGTGTATGCCATGTGCATGGGAACTCCACGCATACAAAAACACCGCTTTGTAGAGGTTGTTCAACTGCAATGAAGGCTCTAAGGTGAGGGCCAAGGTGCTGAAGTGTGGCTTAGGAAAGCTGTGGCCTGCTGCTAGTGGACATGATACACAATAAGTCTGGGTTTGAGTTTGAGTCTGAGTTTGAGTCTGAGTTTGGGTCTGAGTTTGAGTCTGAGTTTGAGTCTGAGTTTGAGTCTGACTTTGAGTCCGAGTTTGGGTCTGAGTTTGGGTCTGAGTTTGGGTCTGAGTTTGAGTCCGAGTTTGGGTCTGAGTTTGAGTCTGAGTTTGAGTCTGAGTTTGAGTCTGAGTTTGGGTCTGACTTTGAGTCTGACTTTGAGTCTGAGTTTGGGTATGAGTTTGAGGTTGTGCAGCCAGCAGCCAGACAGGGATACCGGGATGCCAACCAGGGGTGTGTCTGACCTCAAAGTTGTTGGCACTGTTATCAAGCTTCAGCTTTCCAGAGTCAAACACCTGCACACATGGCGGCAGCCATGAGCACCACTAGGCTGGGTCACACAGGCCAGGCAACACGGGCAAAGTCATGTGCTGCTCAACGCACCACTTGCTGTGCAGCGCACCTTGCCATCGCGCTCGCCAAAGAACACGCAACACACATTGGCGTCAGTACCCGCCCCACGGATGTCAGACGTCCTCACCACCACCTGCATACACAACAGCCGCATGTGACACCCAGGGCCACCCCCTGATCCTCAGGGTCACTCATGTCACACAGTGCCTGCACCAAGGGATCTCACACTTGAGGGAGGATGACCCGCCGGCCACCAGCCTGCAGGACAACATGTCTTGCCGGTGGGCGTGTGTGGGGCCAGGCGCCTCTTACCTTGTAGGTGTTGTTCTCACCGGCCTTGCCTGGAACCAGCTGCGTGCACCAACACCGGCAGCACAGGTACATTGCACCATCAGGTGGGCTGCTACCAGCTGCCTGCTATGCTAAGGCTTCCAGCCGCCTGCCCCAGCCTGGGCTGCTCACCTGCCCCAGCCTGGGCTGCTCACCTGCCCCAGCCTGGGCTGCTCACCTACCCCAGCCTGGGCTGCTCACCTGCCCCAGCCTGGGCTGCTCACCTACCCCAGCCTGAGCTGCTCACCTACCCCAGCCTGGGCTGCTCACCTGCCCCAGCCTGGGCTGCTCACCTACCCCAGCCTGGGCTGCTCACCTGCACCCTCCGCTTCTTGTCATTCACCCAGTCATCATACAGGAAGAAGGCGCGGGTGTTGGTATTGAAGTGCAGCACCTCGACACTCAGCAGGTGCCCTGACCGCAGCAACCCGCAGCAGCGCCAGGACTCAGGGGTTTGGCTGGCCGGGCTCAGCAGCCTGACAGCAGCTCAGGCGCGTGGAGCACCAGCAGCCTGCCCCTGTCACTGCCAGCAGGCCCCATGAGCCCCACGAGGCCTAGCAGGCAATGAGGGGTGCAATTTGTGCCAGCACAGTGACGCCTGGCGTGCCCGCATGCAGCGAGCCTACTTTGGTGGAGTCTGTTTGTATGTGTGCTGCACGAGTACAACATTATACTGACCGATGTCATGTAGTGTTATGACTGTTTATGCTGCTTGTGAAGGCGCCATCAAAGCTGCGGGACTCACATTGTTTGCCAAACAGTGCTCATATTGCACACCTGGAATGGCACACCGGCCAATGCCATGTTGCTGTTCGTGAGGGTGACAAGACTGGGTAGGTCAGCTGCGGGACTCACATTGTTTGCCAAACAGTGCACTGGCCTTGCCGCCCAAGCTCTGTGAGGTGCTGAACCCGATCTCCACCTTAGTCACAGCACCCAGATCCAAGTGGCCCAGGTCCAGCTTGAACTCATCCAGCTATGGCCACACAACAGCAGCAGCAGCAGCAGCAGCAGCAGCAGCAGCAGCAGCAGCAGCACCCTCAGCAGCAACATACACACCGACAGGCAAGCAGGGGCATGAGTGGGTGGGCAATGCGAGAGCAGGAGCAGACCAAGGTGAAAAGAGCTGTGCATGCCAGGCTTGAGCATGCGGTATGCAACACTGTTGGCGCACCTGGCCCCGCTCAAAGTTGTTCATGCTGTTCTCCAGCAGCAGCTCGCCGCTGTCCAGGCCACCAGCCCCAAACAGGATGATGGAGATGTCGGCATCGGTCCCGGCACCGCGCACATCCCCGGTTTGCACACTGACCTGGGGCCCCAGGCAAGTGTGAGGAGGTGGGTGAGGTGGGGTGAGAGGCGAGTGAGGAGGTTGCAGTGCAGCCAGCTGGGAGCAGGAGGGTCAGGCCAGGAGGGGCAGACCTCGCCAGCAGGGCACTGGAGAAGTGAGGTGAAGGGCGGGGACTAGCAGGCTGCAGGTTCTAGCATTCCATCCACCCACCAGCCCAACAAGGCAGCAGCAGGGCAGCAGCAGGGCAGCAGCAGGGCAGCAGCAGGGCAGCAGCAGGGCAGCAGCAGGGCAGCAGCAGGGCAGCAGCAGGGCAGCAGCAGGGCAGCAGCAGGGCAGCAGCAGGGCAGCAGCAGGGCAGCAGCAGGGCAGCAGCAGGGCAGCAGCAGGGCAGCAGCAGGGCAGCAGCAGGGCAGCAGCAGGGCAGCAGCAGGGCAGCAGCAGGGCAGCAGCAGGGCAGGAGGGCATGCAGGTCAATGGTGTGGCAAGGACACAGGCAGACAAACCTTGGTGCAGGCTGCTGGCCCCGGTGCCCACGTGCCACGTGCCAGAGCCGGTGAGGCATGGCGTGCCCGCATTAAGCAAGCATCATGGTATTTTAACTGTTTGAGTATCAGATGTGTGTGTGTGTTGCAGTGCAGTGCGAATACCGTGTCATGATGATGCCAATGCCGCTGTCGATGATGTTAATAGTGTGAATGTTGACCGGTGGTGGTGGCGGTGGCGGTGGTTATGATGATGATGATGATAGTGACCGGCAGGCACACACACACAAGGTCTGTGGGGTTATTAGGCGGGTGTGCAGGGTGCGCCCTGCCCCTCCACCAGCCACCCACCTTGAACACTTGCTTGGCGCCCTTGGCATCACTTGGCTCTAATGTGAGACTCAGGGTTCCCAGCTTCTTGTCCAGCCACTGGTCGCCTGCATGCCAGGCTGGCAGTCCTGGTCAAACTCATATTTGCTGCGGGGCCTGGCCTGCCTGGATCCTGCTTTGGCTGTGTGGCATGTGCTTGGACCTTGCAAGGCAATGCATATGCGGAGGTGTAGCAGTGCTACGTGGCGCGGTAGCCCAGCTTCTGGCAGCGCAATGGCAATTTAAGCCTAGAACAAATTGTATCAATAACTAAACAATGAAAATGGAAGAACCATGTTATTAAGCACAAGGTCAGCATGCACAGTAGGCCAGGGCTGTGAGGTGGGCCAGACGAGAAAGGAAGAGAGAACCACAGCACGCTATGCTGGTGGGCATGTGGTGGGACATGGTGGGCCATAAGTGATCCCCTTGCATGCCTACCTTGAAACAGTGCAACAGGCTGAACAGCCAGGGCCCTTTGCCCGCACGGTGGGTCAGTAAGCCGACGCTGTTATCTAGCATCTGCTTCCCTTTTTCTTATCAGCATTGGCAGGTGCCCCTTTACCCTTTGGAGGTGCAAGAGTGATGTGGTGGAGTAACACGCTGGTGGAGTAACACGCTAGTGGCGCAATGCCTTCAAAGAAGCGGAAGAACACCGCCAAGCAAGAGCCGCGCCCAACTGAAAGCACGCGAAAACAAGGTCAGTTGTGGTGTGGTCCGCTGCAGCTGTGCTGTGCTTTTAGCCTTGTGCTTCCAGTCAGCCACGCAGCCAGTGGCCTCAGAGCCTGGGCCCAGCACTCCCCCGCCAGCCAAGCGCAGCAAGCGCACTGAGGCTGAGCAGGCAGCTGAGCCCACCCAGCCCACGAAGGGCAAGGCCAAGGGCAAGGCTGCTAAAGCAAAGCCAACACCACAGCCAGGCAGGTGGCTTGACAGAGACTGCAACGCAGCGCTGAACATGCAGCGCATTGGGGAGAGCAAGTGGCGCCCGCTGGAGCTGTGCTACTGGCCAGAGCAGGGGAAGCTGCCAGCCAAGGGCAAGGAGTACCCAGGCTTGGGGTACAAGGGGCTGCGAGACGAGCCACCCAAGACCCAGCCTGCTGTGACACAGTAGTGTGTGCCCCCCTTTGTTGAGCTGTCATCAGCTTACACTTAGTGCATGTTTGTCCTGCCAACTCTACATCGTAGCCCTCCGAGGTCAGGTAATAGTCTAGGTGGTATGGGACCATGACCATGTGTATGCCATGTATATGCCATGTGTACGCCGTACAATTCATGATTCATGTATGGTGGGTGGCGTGACATGGTGGGCCATGAGTGATCCCCTTACATTCCTACCTACAGGCAACAGGCTGGACAGGGTGAGGCCCGCAGCCCACACAATGGGTCACTGACGAAAGTCACTGCCAACGCAGCCGGCCTATTGGCTGCCGTGGGTTGCCCTTTGCCTATCACTGAGGATAGGCCAGGCAGCCAGGGCCCCGAGCCCGCATGGTGGGTCATTGCCGAGCCTCTTGTGGGCAGTGCAGCCCCAAGCCCCTAGCACCCAATACTGCCGGTGTGTACTGCCGGTGGGGCACACATGCTGGTGGGGCACCACGCTGGGCCATGGAGAGGTCCTGGCAAGATGGGCTGGTGGGTAGGGGCAGGCGTGGACTCACCCAAGAAGTAGACACGCTGCCCAGTCGCCTGGGACAGCACCTCCACATGAGACAGGTGCCAGGCCGGCGCCAGACCCCTGCAGCACCGCAGACAAGGCGAGCAGCACAGCTCAGCCCACACACAACACTTGCAGTAACGGATCTGGCCTGGTTCCGCAGGGGTTGGAACGGAGGGGAGGCATCGCAAGGCTACATACATGGGCCTGCACAGTGCCTGCCTGACCTGCTGCAGTGATGTTGCAGGCGGCTGTCCGCACAGAGCAGGCGGCTGTCCGCACTTACCCTGGTCCCTGGTGGTGGAAGCAAGTCTACAGCTGCATAAAGATGTCAAAACAAAAACAAAAACAAAGCAAAATAAAAATCACTGCTGCTCACACCTAAAAATGGCTATGGCTGCTCACACCTGCCTGATGTGCTTCACCTCCAGTCGGACAACAACACGGCGAATGCCATGTGATGATGGTGATGATGAAGGCGCCCAGTTTCGACATGCATGCAAGGCCGCATGACCCAATATAACTCAAAGTGGCTGCATTGCTCCATGTTTGGTGGCTGCTGCGTGATGATGATGGCAAAGGTGAGGGCTGCATGGGACACACTCACGCATCATCATGGCCGATCTGGAGCTTGGTGATCTTGCCAATGTCAACGCTCTCAATCACAAACTCATCGCGCTGCATTCAAATCCACGCCGGCATGCAGGAGCTAAAGTGCAGGAAGCGAGGTGTTGTGGCAACATCCACACAACAACTGTGTGATGAAATGGGGATGTCATTAGTGATGCCATTGAGAATGTGAAGATGTCTGAACGCATCAATACACAAAGGCAATACTTAAGTAAAGGAACAACCCAAGACAGCTCCTGGGATGCATACCTTCTACCCAGCTTCCTTGACTCCATCACTGCTCACATATCAAGCCATGGCAAGCCAGCGGGCCGCTGTAGTCTAGTCCAGACTATGAACACTAGTGAAAGCTGTACAATGCTACAAAACTGATAAGGGACCATGAACACACCTGCCCCCTCTCAAAGTTGTTGTGGCTAGATTCCAGCTTCGTGCTGGGCGTTTGTCCCTTGTCGCCAAACACAATGGTGGAGACGTTGGCATCAGTGCCAGCGCCCCGCAGATCAGAGGTGTAGGTGGTGATGGTGTAGCGGCACAGCGGTGGCTTGTCAGAACCTTCAGGAAAGAGCTCCACCTGCGGGGCCCCACACCAGTATGCAGTCTTGTTGAGGATTAGCGCAGGCAACCATGACAAGGGCTCAAACTCATTGCAAACTCGTTGAATTGCTTGGCAGTAAAGTGGGTTAGCTACACATTGTTTGGAGTGACAGGGCAGGGTGTAGGCTTGGCTTGCTGGTCTTGCTTGCATACGGGAAGCTTCTTGAGGCTCGCCACACATGCTAGCATGCAGCAACGGTGAAGAGGGTGGGTGCAAACTGGGCGGCTTCTGCTTCATCATGTGCTATCTATGCTTATGCTCTATCATGTGCAATGATGAAAGCTCCTCGTTCCATGACACGCCATTCCCAACGCCCCATGCCATAACAGGCAGCATGAGAGGACAGCAAGGCTGGGTAAGACTGGGGTGGACAACAGCTTTGTTAGCAACAGCTTAGGTTCAATTGTAGTAACTGAACAGCCCTGGCAGCAATATACAGAAAGGGCAGCAGCAGCACGTGACATACCGTCCAACTGTGCCATATCATGGACTGTGCCATCCGTCGAAGCCAGCAGCCATCTGCCAGGCCTGCCTGCCTTACCACCCACCCACCTCCAGCTTGTACGGTGGCTCGTCCTTGGACAGCCAGCCATTGTAATAGAACCTGCATGCACCGACCACTGCATGCCCCTTGACACAACATGGTCTATGCCTTCCCCATGTCTTACCCATCGAGCATCGCAAGGCGGGTGGCACATGTGTGTACACCTTAAGCACCACTGCCCAAGCCTCAGTATAGCTGTAACTAGGGCTATGGCCAAGACAAGCCACCCACCAGCACGTGAGGCTGTTGGAAGCCCGTCGACCTGGCCAGCTGCCTACGCCCCCTGCCTGCCTGCCTGCGCCCCCTCACCTGCAGTGCTGCCCGGTGGTGGCGCACAGCAGCTCAATGTTGTTGAGGTGCCAGTCAGAGCCCACGCCACTGTTGTCGTGACCTATCAGCAGCCTCCTCACCTCCCCCACATTGGGCAGGGTGATGTTAAAGACATCCACCTGGAACAACACACTGCACCACGCATGTAAGATATGACTGACTGAACCCCTGCCTGGCATGCACAAACATTCACCTCCATTGACCTTTGTTCCCTTTGTGTCTTTTGACCCAATGGAGGTGCCCTTTGACCCTTTGGAGGTGCCCTTTGGAGGTGCAAGAGTGATGTGGCGGAGTAACACGCTGGTATGAGCAGGTATGAGCTGGTGTGAGCCGGTATGAGCCTAGTGGCGCATTGCCTTCGATGAAGCGCTAGAACAGCGCCAAGCAGTGGGGGAGGTTGGGGTGTTGATGGAGGTGAGAGAGGCCGGGTCAGCTAAGGTGAGGGCCAAGGTGCTGAAACATTCACCCCACATGCCTGCAGCAACTACAAGCTGAGCAGTGTTACATTTTCATGGTAATGACCGAGCTGAACCTGATAGTCGACTTGGTCAGAGAAGACCGGCACCAGGGCAACTGCAGGGTGTTATCAGCAAAACGTTGTGTAAAGGTGTTATAAGCAGGATTCAATTCTGGTACCTGGCCACGCTCAAAGTTGTTCTTGGCGTTGGACAAGGCAATGCGTTCGGTGCTGAGGAGCTGACCCTCCCTGCAGGCTCCAAACGGCAAAGCAACGAAAAGGCTGGCAAGGCAAGGCCAGCAGCCAAGTGCTAAGTGGGAATGTGACGCACTGGGTGTGCGACGCTAACATCACACGAGGTGCCAATCAGAGCCCACACCGCTGTTGTCGTGACCTTTGACCCTTGGGAGGTGCTCTAGGTTGAGGGCCAAGGTGCTGACATCACACGAGCCTCCAACTTGCAAAAAGAGCCTGTGGGTTGTGCAATATGGGTATGTGATGCAGCCTGCAACCCTAGCTCGTGCTTCCCTAACGTCTCGTGAACACCTACTCCGACACACCATCAAGGTCATTGTAAGGCTGAAGCTGCCTGGCAGCACTGGTGGCAGCCACCGGGCAGCAGGAGACACGGGAGGCTCAGGGCACAGAGCAGTGGATGGTGTGTGATGGGCTGTAGCGTGCTTAGCGTGCTCAGAGACAGTGGGTAGGGTGGCATGTGGGCACACTGGCGCATGTGGTCAGGTGCGAGCTGTGATCAGATGCAGTCAGGTGGTCAGCTGGTGCTGCAGCTGTGGTCAGGCGTGGTCAGCTGTGGCCAAATGCAAGCAGTCCCGCCGAAGGGCCCATCAGCCTCCTTTGCTTGCAGCATGATTTAGTGGCAAAATAGGCACAACGACTCAGTCAAAACAATAATCATGGGAGGGGGGAGGAGGAGGAGGAAAAGGCAGGGGGTGCTAGGAGGGGTTGCTGCTGCAGAACCATGGACTCACATCTCTCCAAATAGCTGGCAGCTCACATTCGCGTCAGTGCCAGCAAACTTGATGTCGCTGGTGTGTACGGTGATGCGGTACTGGGCTTGCGCAGCCTTGGGGTCTTTTACACTGACCTGGTGGCAGGCCAGGCAACTGATGCACGTCAGGTCACACACACGCATGCAAGCACGAGGTCACTCCCACGTATGTCAACATCACCAGCATGTTCACTTCATTAGCCCCTAGCCAAAGACAATTCGTTCACTACTCAGACTGTGGTTGTCCCTGGACATCGCTGCCCTAACCCTGCCTTACCCTGCCCTGCCCGGCCTGGCCAGGCGCACTGATTGCTGACAGGGAGCTGCGGCTGCTGCCCCATGATGCCCCTCTCACGTCCCGACGTCTGTATAACCTCAACTGCTATAATGGTTTTGCCCGACGTTGGTATAAACTCAACTGCTGCAATGACTTTATATAACCATTTGTAATTTTCCCGTGATGGATAGGGATGTTCACATCACCAGCAATGGCCTTCCGTGTACTACTCAGCTTGGTGGTGCAGGGCCCCTACCATCAGGATGCGTTCGATTGCTCCGTCATCCTCTTTCTTATCCAGCCACTACAGGCAGGCAGGCAGGCAGGCAGGCAGGCAGGCAGGCAGGCAGGCAGGCAGGCAGGCAGGCAGGCAGGCAGGCAGGCAGGCAGGCAGGCAGGCAGGCAGGCAGGCAGGCAGGCAGGCAGGCAGGCAGGCAGGCAGGCAGGCAGGCAGGCAGGCAGGCAGGCAGGCAGGCAGGCAGGCAGGCAGGCAGGCAGGCAGGCAGGCAGGCAGGCAGGCAGGCAGGCAGGCAGGCAGGCAGGCAGGCAGGCAGGCAGGCAGGCAGGCAGGCAGGCAGGCAGGCAGGCAGGCAGGCAGGCAGGCAGGCAGGTACGCTGACCGCTGACTATTGACTAGGCACACAGATCTTTGCAAGATGACAAGGCTGCAACAGCAGCTGCAGAGCTGCTGATGTGTGAATCGTGAAACGTCTTTCAAGCCATAGAAGGCTTATAAACCACGAAGTGTGACCATGACAAGTATGCAAAAGCGCAGTGCCTTGCAGCGCAGAGTCTCAACAGTCTCTAGGGCTTGTTGTAGTGCCGGGTAGCTCACGCCCACAGCCCACATGCCACTTCCCTCATGGCAGCCTCTTCATGTAGGTGTGACCATGTGCTTGTGGCCTCACCTTACGGCAGTCAAAGAAGTACTGCATGCCATCCACATCGTCAATTACTTCCACATGGTCTAGATGCCAACCTGCAGTCATGCCATGCACACAGCGACTCTGGCCAGCACCAGGTACGGGAGGGGAGGGAAGGGAAGGGGAGGGAGGGGAGAGGCAGTCAACGACGGTTACACCTGGCCGCCTTGCCTGGGCCAGCACCACTGTTGTCATGCCCAATCTTCAGCTTTGTCAGCTGACCCAGTGCCTTCTGCTTCTTCAGTAAGAATGAATCCACCTATGTTCAAATGCAGTGCAACATGCACCAGTGATTTATTTCATTTCCCCACTTGCATGATTTATAGCTCAAACAGACGTGGCCCAGGCTCGTACACTCAGAGTGCCATGTCCCTCAGTGCCCTCAGAGTACATATGTCCCTAAATGACAAAGAGTCACATTGGGAGGTGTGGAGGCAGGGGGGAGCAGTCACGATGATGGTACATTTGTGATTTTTGCATGCATTTGTTGGCGTGCAGTGCCATGCTCAAACCTGACCACGGACCTGGGCCCTCTCAAAGTTGTTAGCTTGTGAGTCCAGAATGTGGCGCAGACCCCAGGCCTCCACTCCCCCTGGCTTGGTGCCACACAGCTCCACATACACCATGGCGTCTGTGCCTGCACCCCTGCACTCAGCAGTGCGCCACACTGAAGGGTCCAACATGGCATCTGCAGCTGATGCAGCTCCACTCCCTGCCAATGCTGCTGCTACTGCTGCTTCTGTTGCTGCTGTTGTTGCCGCTGCTGCTGCTGCTGCTGCTGTTGCTGCTGTTGTTGCCGCTGCTGCTGCTGCTGCTGCTGCTGTTGCTGCTGTTGTTGCCGCTGCTGCTGCTGCTGCTGCTGCTGCTGCTGCTGTTGCTGCTGTTGTTGCCGCTGCTGCTGCTACTGCTGCTGGGGTGTAGCCTGGAGCAAGCCCTTGAGTGCTGAGCTTGGCGGTGGTGAGGGCGAGGGCCACCTGATGTCTGAGGTGTAGGTGATGACCCTGTAGGAGGTGGTGTCACTGGCGGCAGCAGCTTGCAGCCGGCGCCGGATAAGCCCATCATCCTCATCCTTGGCCAGCCATCTGCATTCCGTGCAGCAGCACCAGTACCAGCACCAGCAGCAATGTAAAATTGATTACCACAAGCAGCTCAGATCACCAACCACCAACAGTTTCCGAACTAGTGTGAAGCTCAACATGACGAGGTGCTGGGCTCTACCGTTCTCACAGGAGGTTTATGATGCTGGCCTGTCAACACTGTTACGTGCCCGCAACCACATGACAGCAACCTGCTGTCCATCATGCTGTCCACCAAACATGAAGAACACCAAACATAAAGAAAACCTGCGACCCTATGGAGGTGCCCTATGGAGGTGCCCTTGCTGCCAAACAAGGTCTGCTCACCAGGGAACTTGAATTCCCTCCCAACCCTTACTGGCCCTGACCCTGACCCTGACCCTGACCCTGACACCGACCTTGATCCTGACCCTGAGCCAGCCGCGCAGGCTCACCTGTCACAGGGAAAGGCATATCGGGCGTTGGCTGTCTCATCCACCACCACCACCTGCATGGGCATGTAAGCATCCAGCGGGTGGTGGGGGAGGGGTGGCACACATGTGGCACACACGTAGCCAGCATGCAGCTGCCGGCCAACGGGTGAGAGCCAGCAAGCATGAGGATAGGTCAACAAGGACATATCACCTGCTCGCAGTGCCAGCCTGGAGCAGCGCCGCTGTTGTCGTGCTCAATTTCCACGGCGGTCACAGGGCCAAGGTTGGCAAACGTGATGAAGAAGACGTCCATCTGCATTGGTGGTGTAGTCAACAAGTTCTCCGTCCAGACTTGCTTCACAGCGCTATACAGCTGAGAAGAGGAATTACAGCAGGGCATGGCCTGCTCCCACCACCCGCCCTGGACGCCGGATTAAATTTGGTCACGCAGCGTGCAGGAGACCCACAACGCTCTACCACACTGAGCTCAGGGCCCCTAGGCAGCGCTGTCATCACATGTGGCCTGCAACCCTGACTATCACGCAGCGTGCAGGAGACCCAAAGTGCATGGCGCAAGCATTCCAATCCAATTGCCGTTGGGCAGGGTATTCTCAACGTTGATGTTGCTGGCCTGGCCTGTTGCCTTGTCTGGCCTGATGCCTTGTCTGGTCTGTTGCCTTGTTTGGCCTGTTGCCTTATCTGGCCTGCTGCCGGCCTTGCCTGCAACACTGGCTGATTCAAGGGGCTGTGGTGAGCTGGTTGCTGTTGGGCAGGGTAGCCGCCCCATGCCTTGTCTGACCTTTGCCCTGCTGATCCCGGCTGTGACTATAAAGGTGGTGGGGCAGCTAGCCCGTGGTGGGGCAGCTAGCCAGGCGTGGTGGGGCAGGGAGATGGCACAGATGTGCAGAGTGGAGGGAGGTGGCGCAGGGTGCGGCTCAGCCCACAAAGGCGCACCTGGCCCCTCTCAAAGTTGTTGCGGCTGTTCTCCAGCAGCAGCTTGCCTGTGTCCAGGCCGTTAGCCCCAAACATGGTGATGGACACGCGCGCGTCTGTACCCGCCCCTCTGATGTCGCTAGTGAATACCTGCGTCAGCACCACACATGACCGGCTCAGACTGCCAACCCTCCTCCTACGACACATCCCTGAGCAGCCCACCTCGTGTAACCAGGAGTGTCTAATCTTGAGACATTTCGGCAAGCAAGAGGTTGGTTAGTTGAACCACTGTTTTCCTGACCAGAGGTGAGCAAGCCCGCATGTTGATGGTAGAGGCAGGTGGCAGAGGTGCAGAGGTGCAGAGGCAGGGGTGTTTTCAAAGACAGCATTGAGAACTGCCACATCCAAGACCTTACCTAACCAAGACTATAAGAGAAGGAGGAGGAGGAGGTGGAGGAGAAGGTTGCAGCAGGGGCAAAGGCAGTGTGCAGGCATGGGAGTCTCTGCTTTACCTCCACCCTGTACTTGTGGAGCTCAGGCTTGGTGCCCTCGCCGTCAGGATACAGCACACAGTAGGTCTGGCCGTCCCCCTCCCCGGTGGCCAGCCAGCGGTTGGCTACAAACTGCTTGTCCGGCATGCCTGGCGATGACACCAACACCTCCTGGGAAAGCCAGGGAAGCAGCCAGTACAATGTGAGTCCAGGCCTTGTACCTAGTTAGTGGGTCCGTCAGTCGGTCAGTGGATTGTGGGTGGGTGGGTGGGTGGGTGGGTGGGTGGGTGGGTGGGTGGGTGGGTGGGTGGGTGGGTGGATGGGTGGGTGGGTGGGTGGGTGGGTGGGTGGGTGGGTGGGTGGGTGGGTGGGTGGGTGGGTGGGTGGGTGGGTGGGTGGGTGGGTGGGTGGGTGGGTGGGTGGGTGGGTGGGTGGGTGGGTGGGTGGGTGGGTGGGTGGGTGGGTGGGTGGGTGGGTGGGTGGGTGGGTGGGTGGGTGGGTGGGTGGGTGGGTGGGTGGGTGGGTGGGCGGGGTTGTAAGCGGGTGGGTGGGTGTGGGTTGGAAGTGGGTGTTACCTGCAAGTGCCAGGATGGCCCCAGGCCAGTGTTGTCATGCCCAATCTTGATGTACCGCAACTCCCCCACCTGCACAATGACACACATCTTGACCGCAATGGAAGACCCTTGGAATGCAGGAAGCACGGTGCAGGAAGGGTGGCTGTGTGCTTGCATTTATTCTCACGATACAAAGCAGTAACCATATGGCATCACTCCTGACCAGCAAGGACAATGGGCAGGGCCAGCCACTCACTGCAGCCTCCAACTCAAAGATGTCAGCCATGCCGCGCTGCGAGCAAGCAGCAGCATTTGCAGCACCAAGCAGGCAAGCCACCAAGCACAGTAGAGTCAGTCGGGGCGGCTTGACAAGGCCTTGTGTGTCAGCAGCAGGCTGAGCAAGGCAGTGAAGGAAGGAGGGACCGGCTGAGCAGGGCATTCCTTACACACCAGGTGATCAGTGCAGCACGTTGACACCACCGCCCAGGCTCCTTGGCATACCGGACTTATCTTCAGTGCTGGCAAAGGATTTGACACACTCCTTCTCATCCCATGAGCCTCATTTTCCCTCACACTCACTCTTTAACTACACCCAACCTCTTCTTTAACCCTGAACCATCCTTCTCATTTGCTGCCAGACAAAACTTTGCTCGTATACTGCACCGTACACTACACACACGTATGCACCATCGCAGTGCCCTTACCTGCCTACCCGCCTGCCTACTGGCTAGCCACCTCACCTCACCTCAAAGTTATTGGCATTGTTCTCCAGGCGCTGCGGCCCACTGTTTGCTGGTTTGCCCTCCTACAGTACATTGCAAGGGCTGATCAGGAAGAAAGCAGCTTCCTCGTGCATACCTCCTCGTACAACAACATATAGGATTTTTGGGTATTGGACGTGTGTGGTGCAGCAATCCTAGCATGCAACTGCCATGTGCTGCTGCCGCTGCCACTGCTGCTGCTGCTGTTGATGCCACAGCAGTGGCATCACACGAGGTGGTATGAGCAGGTACGAGCTGGTATGAGCAGGTATGAGCTGGCGTGATATGGCAATAGAGTGTAGGTGGTAGGCGACCATGACCATGTGTATGCCATGTGTATGGGAACTCCACACAGACAATAACACTACTTTGTAGAGGTCCACACTTAGTGTCCCACTGCAATGAAGGCTCTAAGGTGAGGGCCAAGGTGCTGTTGCTGTTGATGAAGAATGTATGATGCCAGCATGAAGCAAGCCCCCATGCGAGGACTCCTGCCACTGTGCGAGGACACAGCAGGCGCTCACAGTAGTAGCCATGCACAATGTGTTGCGTGGACATGCTCACCTGCTCACCAAACAATGTGAGGTACACGTTGGCATCTGTCCCTGCGCCCTTCACATCGGATGTCTTCACCACGACCTGGGCAGAGCCACTGACCACCTTGTTGGGCTTAGGCATGGAGCCTAAGGCACGACACCACCCTGCTCACACTACACACACCCTCACACAGCCATGCAATGTCAGTAAGCAATGCCATGCAGTGTAATGACAATGATGGTGATGATGGTGGTGATGATGATGGTGATGACGTACACGCTCACATCAGAGAGTTGCCTAGTGGTGATGCTGCTGGGTTTAAGTTAGCGAAGGCAGCATTAGAGTGGCACAATCAGGTGCAATGGGCACAAACCCGGGAGATGCACCGTGGCAATCAACACCTTGCGACACGCACCTTGTACACGCGAGTTGTGTTGGGCTTGGCACCCAGCCTTAGGGTGCGCACAATCTGCATGTGGACGTTTGCACATGCAAAGAGGTGTCTGTAAGCATGCAGTATGTGGGCATGCTTAGATTATGATGGGGGATATCACTATTGGCCAGCTGCACCCCAAGGCCTCACCTGACCATCGCCTTGGTCTTTGGCAAACCATTGGCTACAGGGAAACAGCGCAGGGGTGGCACTGGGCTCCGATTTATTGAGTACGATAACACGATCTGCGAGTGATACGCAGTGTGAGTGAGAAGTAGTGTGGGTGAGAAGTAGTGTGAGTGAGCAACAGTGTAAGTGAGAAGCAGTGTGAGTGAACTTGCACCAGCATTGTGTGCTGTCACCAGCACTGTGGGCGCCATGCAACACGGCATTAAATCCGCTGCATTGCGTGATGGCAAGGGCATGTGGCTACCCAAGTGGCTTCCTATTACTGGATGGAAGGAACAAGACGGTTCCAGACTGAGTGACGTACTCTTGCGCCATGGCCATGTCAGTGTGGCGCACCGATTAAGGTGAACTAAATTTACCATAGAGGAGACGACAAAGGGAGCGCCGAGTCGTCAAGCTGCTTGTAGGGTGAGTAGAGAGACACACCTAGATGCCAACGAGGGCAGCTGCCCTGTGCATTGTGGCCCACCACAATGCGGTCCACTGCACCCAGGTCCTGTGCAAATTCAGTGGGCAGTGCACCAGCAAGGACACCCCTCATGTGTAGCACGGTGGGTCACACAAACACCATGCATGTTGTAATTAAATAGGTGCGTGCAATGCATAACATGCCCTCGTCACAATGCGCCTGCGGCTCAAGATGGTGATGGTTGACAGTTGTGTCATGGCGTGTAGAGTAGACTCCCAGGTTCCCAGTCAAAGTTAGTGTCAAGCATACAAGGTGCAAGCATAATCTTTTCATAGCTTGTACCCATTCCCGTGCATGCATAAGGTGTGCCAAGCTGGCTCAGCTCGATACAGCTCTCACTGACCGGCAACTCGAACGTGAAGTTGTCGGTTTTGCCTCGTTGAAAGTTGTTTGGGGCGTTCTCCAATCTAAGCTCCCCGCTGCTGGTCTTGGCTCCAGTGATTACCATGAACACCTGCACACAGGGAAAGCCAGTTGTGGGGAAACAGTGACTGAGACACACACCAGGGGCACAAGCATGAGATCCAGTGTCCTTGAAAAAGAGCATGACCGCCCATTTCCCACGAGCCCCTGATGCAGGTGGAGGAGGGCGCTATGGAGGGAGGGCATTGAGACGAGTGTGTTTAGCGAGCACTTGTCCTCTGAAGCCTGTATTCTAAAACCTGTCTTCTAACGCCTGTCTTCTAACCCGTCTTCTACCCGTCATGGCTTTACCATAATGTGGGGCTTCAAGCAGCCAGCCATCATGGAACAACCATGTGTGGGGCTTCAAGCAGCCAAGGGATAAGGGCAACCTTACACATGCTACTTGCTAAACCTCCTGTTTCCCTCTGCTACACCTCAGCATGAAGCTCATGAAAGCATTGGCCAAGATGACAGGCAGAAGACAGCACCTTGCTCTTAACGACAACTGCTTGCACCAGCCCTTGGCCCTGTTGCTGGCCCCCATGGCCCACCTCACCTGGCTATTGCACCCAGCTCCCCTGCAGCCAGCATTGGCAGCAGCAACAACAATAAAGAACAGGAATGACAAGCAGCCACACTTACCTTGCGCCACACCACTGCCACCATGAACACAGCTAGCTGCTCTGACTCATCAAAGGTCAGGTCAGAACTGAGTGGTGGCTCTTGCATGCATGGCCCCATGTCGTGACACTGACTTGATGTCGGAGGTGATGGTGGTAACCTCGTAGCTGCGCAGTGCCTGGCGCCGAACACGCTCCAGCTCCTCGCGCCGCCGCGCATCGGCATCTGCCGCTGCTGCCGCTGCAGCAGGGGTCACTCCCGGAGCCTGGCTCAGGTCCACTCCTGGCTGCCGGTCCAGGGCTAGGCCCTGGCTGCCGGGTGCTCCTGGCTGCAGGCAGCAGGGCCGCCCTACTTTGTAGACAGTTGGTGGGTGTGGAGGTTCTAGGGTGAAGGCCTCTGTCTTTTCGCCGTGAGACTGGACTCTGTGGTCTCTTTTTTATTGCAGCCTTATGTCTGATCTGATACCAACCCTGCCTCACACGCTGAAAGAGTAACCCTGTTGATGCAGCGCTGGACACCTCGCCCTAAAACACCAAACACCCAACAAGCATTGGCAGGTGACCTTTGACCCTTTGAAGCGCCCTTGAACCCTTTGGAGGTGCCCTTTGGAGGTGCGAGAGTGATGTGGCGGCCCAGTAGTGCCCGCTGCAGCACAGTAGTGTGTGGCCCCCCTCTTGAGCTGTTATCAGCTTCCACTTAGTGCATGTTTGCCATGCCAACTCTACATCATAGCCCTCCGGGGTCAGGCAATAGTGTAGGTGGTAGGTGACCATGACCATGTGTATGCCATGTATATGCCATGTGTATGCCATGTGCATGGGAACTCCACACAGACAAAAACACCGCTTTGTAGAGGTCCACACTTAGTGTTCCACTGCAACGAAGGCTCTAAGGTGAGGGCCAAGGTGCTGAAAGACCAACACCCACCCAGACAAGCACCCACGCCAAATGCACAGTGTTAACGCACAGGGCTAGTGCACAGGGCCTGACTGGGGTTGACGCTTCAGATCATTGTTTACGCGGCAGATAGCAATAGCACATATCTCCCCTACAACTAGGGGCTGTGTTATCTAGAATCCGGTATTGTTGTCCAGGCCAAAAGATGGGCCAATAGATAGTGGGGCAATAGACGTTGGCATAAAACACATGTTCTCATGTTCACTTGACAATGTTCATGTATTATGTCTTTTGCAAGTGCAGATGGCAACAGCAGCATGAAACCAGGCTGGAGGGCAAGTGCAGCAGCCAGCACCTGGCTTGCTGGGCCACCACCCACCAAGATGCTTGCTGTGCCTGCTTCAGGGCCCAGGGCCAGCGGGTCGGCAGCCGCTCTATTGCGGCGCGGGGCCTGGTATACAACGTACTGCTCCTGGCCCTGCAACCGATCACAAGCTGCAGGAAGGCGTGGCATGCACAGGCGTGGCATGCCGCTGCCATAAGTTGCTGGCTCTATCCTCTGTGGTGGCTGCTGCTGCTGCTGCTGCTGCCTGCTGCTCCTTCCAGGATCTCTCCAGGCATGCCCACATGAGGTGCCAAGCACCTGCTGAGCATAGGGTCAGCAGGTGCTAAGGTGGACCACAGGAGCTGGTGGGCAAGCCTCTGATGCCACCAGCATCAAGCCACATTCAGGTGGGCAGAGGACTTTCAGCTGGCCAGCCGTCCCCCACGGCAAGCCAAACCCTAGAGACCTTGTGACAGCCGTGAACCCCAACCCAGGAACCTGCTCGTGTAAAGCCCTGAACCCCAACACTAAAAACCTGTGCACCACATGATGGTGATGGCAAATGCCTGTGACCTTAAATAACCCTAACCCTAACCCTAACCCTAACCTTTAATTCTTGTGAAACCCTGACTCTAAAAACCAGCAGGTGTGTGGCTTCCTTGTGTGTGCCCAAACCTTGTAACCATTGCAAAACCCTGACCCTGAAAACTGCAGGTGTGTGGCTTTCAGGCATCCAGCCAAGCGTCATGGCCAGCAGTGCCAGGCCCTCCCACCTGTGCTTTGTCCACCACCACGTCATCTGTTGCACTGGCCAGCAGCCGCCACTGCATGGCTGCGCGGTCCTTGCCGCCTACTGACACCACCCAGCGGTTGTGCGGGGCCACCCGCACCGCCATGACGTGCGAGCAATGGCCCAGGTAGGCCCTGTGCACACAGCCCGGGCCTACAAGGCGCTCTAGGGTGGATATAACGTGCTGCAGGGTGGATAGAACTGAACACATCTCGATGTGCTGTGCTGGAGGCCCTGTGCACACAGCCCGGGCCTACAAGGCGCTCTAGGGTGGATAGACCTGCAGCCAGCTCTTCGCTTTGGGCTTCACTGTCGTGTCCGGGGAGGTGCTTGCTCTGGGTGCTTGCTTTGGGTGCTTCTAGCATTGTCAGCCAAGCTGTCTTGTAGGGTTTGCAGTTTTGCCGCAGTCTGCAGTGTGAGACCCCTCTTGCTGTGGGTACAGCTCTTCACTGTTGTGTTTGGTGTAGTTCTCGCTCTATCGCTGAGAGTCTGCCACTATCCTTATAAACACCTCAGCAACATGGCAACGAGATGATGCTGATGGTAGTAATGATGACGATGATGACGATGACGATGGCCACAAGCTAACGATGGTGATGATGAGGATGGTGGTGCTGTGTGCTGTGTGCCGAGCACCTGACCTGTATGGCGCATCCTCGATGACGCAGGGGAAGGCGAACAGTCGCACGCGCCCATCATCACTGGCACTGACCACATAGGCCCCTTCCACTCCAGCCAGCACATCCTCCGCCACAAACTGAGGGTTGGAGTGTGTGCTGTGGAGGCGCATGCAGCATAGGGCATGGGGGTGAGGTTGGGGGCTGGGGTGGGGTGGGGTGGGGTGGGGTGGGGTGGGGTGGGGTGGGGTGGGGTGGGGTGGGGTGGGGTGGGGTGGGGTGGGGTGGGGTGGGGTGGGGTGGGGTGGGGCGGGGCGGGGCGGGGCGGGGCGGGGTGGGGTGGGGTGGGGTGGGGTGGGGTGGGGTGGGGTGGGGTGGGGTGGGGTGGGGTGGGGTGGGGTGGGGTGGGGTGGGGTGGGGTGGGGTGGGGTGGGGTGGGGTGGGGTGGGGTGGGGTGGGGTGGGGTGGGGTGGGGTGGGGTGGGGTGGGGTGGGGGGTGGGGTGGGGTGGGGTGGGGTGGGGTGGAGTGGGGTGGGGTGGGGTGGGGTGGGGTGGGGTGGGGTGGGGTGGGGTGGGGTGGGGTGGGGTGGGGTGGGGTGGGGTGGCTGAGTGCAGCAGCCTCGACCCCCACCCTGGGGTCTCACCGGTGCACACTGTTGATGTCAGTCCCATCGGAGTAGTCCTGCCAGATGCCCATGACAGGGAAGCCCAGCACACAAGTCCAGCCGTCCCACTGCGTGTCACGCTGGTTCTGGCGCACCTGTGCTCACCCCCACACCACTCACACCTCACCCCACACACCAGGTGAGGTGCCAGGCCTGCACCCTCCCCAGCCCCAGCCTGCATTCTTTGCTGCTTGGATGATGCGCTCCCAAACGACCAGCCTCAACCATGCCTGGCTATCCGTGTATTGAGCATGTAAGTTGGTCAGGAGATGTGTGCTTGCTCCTGTCCCGGCCCCACCCCAACCCAGCCTGCTGCTTAACCCTGTGGGTCCATTTGCCTCACCCTCCAGCTGAGCCTGCACCATGGCAGTGTGGAGGGCTAGGGAGACGGGTTCTGCCCCAGACCCCCCTCGCCCCACCCTGCTCCACTCTGCCCCAGCCTCCTGCCCTGCACTGTGCTGCAAAGTTTAGCCATGCATATGCCATGTGTATGCCATGTGCATGGGAACTCCACACAGACAAAACACTACTTTGTAGAGGTCCACATTCAGTGTCCCACTGCAATGAAGGCTCTAGGTTGAGGGCCAAGGTGCTGCTTGTCACTATAACCCAAACCCTTGACTGCTGGGCTGAGTAGTAGGCTGGTCAGCTGGTCTTGCGATGAGCAGCTGCCGCAGGCATTCTAGAGCCCACCTGCTTGCCCGTGTCAGCCTCAAAGTACAGCAGCTCATAGGCGCCGCATGTTGACTGCAGGATGCGGCTGTCCAGGGACCAGTCGATGTGGGTGATGTAGGAGGAGTGGCCGTGGCAGCGAGCTACGCGAGCATACCTGCGCAGGGCACACAACCCACCCCAGGAGTGGGCTTGGACCGGCAGGGGTGACTGCTGACATGTACACTTCGCAAGCACCACTGATTACGTGCATGCATACGAGTAACGCAAACGAGGTCACCCGGAGCCCTGCCTGATGCAAACCACACGGCTAAATCACAGCGTGGTGATTTGCTGTGGTTAGCAATGTTATTGTGTCTGTATGTGTTTATTATAACTGTGTGATTGGTGGTTAGCCAGTGCAAGGGAGGGTCTAGGGAGGTGAAATGGCAGGGAGAAGGAGGTAAGGTTGAAAATTGACAGGGTGCAGGGAAGAAAGAAAGACAGACCACACCTTTGCCAGCGGGCAGGGAGAGGGAGGACAGCATCGGGTGTGATCCCCCGTCAACCCTCCCACGCCAGGGTGAAGGAGACCATTCAGGGGTGGGGTAGGGTGGGAGGGGAGGGG
Source organism: Haematococcus lacustris (assembly GCA_030144725.1). Taxonomy (NCBI): domain Eukaryota; kingdom Viridiplantae; phylum Chlorophyta; class Chlorophyceae; order Chlamydomonadales; family Haematococcaceae; genus Haematococcus; species Haematococcus lacustris. The sequence goes on along the minus strand of JASKMD010000008.1, from coordinate 20,485,705 downwards.
AGGGCAAGGGTGTTATGCTCTACTAAGGGGAAATGGATTAGTCATGCAAACAAAAACATACCACTGTGCGCGTCTTGATTGTTGTCACGTTGCAGCCGTTGCTGGGTGATGCGCTAGCCAAGCAAGCATGGACAAGAGCGTGCATCTCCAGTGATGTTCAAACAGCGTTATCTACAGCCTTTCCAGCCCAGTGCTCTCATCTCTTGCCTGGCAGTAGCACAGCATCACACGTCTCGCCTGTGAGCCAAGCCAGCCAACTCACCCACGCGTGGTGTCGTAGATGTCTATGTGGTTGTCATGCGATCCTGCCGCTAGCCTGGAGCAGTCGGGGGAGTAGCGCAGCACCTCCACACTCTCCTTGGCAAAGTGCATCTCGGCGTGCTTCTGAGCCAGGGCATCCACCTGGGGCAGGAAAGATGTGAGAAGCCGAGATGTCAGGGCAGGCGCCAAAGGGGAAAGGGGTGCGGAGCTGCAGTGATAAAAAGTGGTGCATGAAGACAATGGAGAAATAGGGAGGGTGGGTGGGTGGGTGGGTGGGTGGGTTGGTGGGTGGGTGGGTGGGTGGGTGGGTGGGTGGGTGGGTGGGTAGGTGGGTGGGTGGGTGGGTGGGTGGGTGGGTGGGTGGGTGGGTGGGTGGGTGGGTGGGTGGGTGGGTGGGTGGGTGGGTGGGTGGGTGGGTGGGTGGGTGGGTGGGTGGGTGGGTGGGTGGGTGGGTGGGTGGGTGGGTGGTGACCTACCTTCAACACCCGTATGGCTCCAGTGGCCGTGCCCACAGCCAGGTGGGCTCCATCAGGGGAGAAGGCCACAGACCTGGCAGGCAGCCCAATGTTAACCTTGGCCTGGCGAGTGATGACGAGCAGAGGCGAGTCAGCACCCAGCAGGCCTTAGTTGCATAAGGGTCTAGGTTGGTGCATCACAGCAGCCTCTAGCACAAAGCCACAAATCAGGGCGCATGCTGCCACAAAGGCGCGTGTTCCTCAGCAAGCTTGCTAGGCAGCACGGTGCCCCTCATCACCCACACCGCAGACCAGCAACATGCTGCCAGACACGTGGGGAGCTGAGTCTGAGTCCTGGGCTAGTAGGCTCGACACCAACCACACTCACACACCTGAAGACAAGGTCTGTTGTATGATTCACACTAGGCACACCTACGATGAGTTGGCGCCGCTTGGCATGCCACAGAAACACGTTGGAGGAGTCGCACGCTGTTGCGAACTTGTATGGCTTCTTGGGGTGCCAAGCCAGGCCATACACGTCATCAGTGTGGCCCTGCAATGGACAAGGCTTGCCTGTTTAGGTGCCCGGTTGCTGACGTGATTGCACCCCAGGCCTAATTGCAGGTTGAACCGGCCGACCAGCCACAGGACTTCGTACTGGAGTGATGAAATCACGCATCATTTTTCGTTTCTGATGTTGGGAGCGTGGAGAGAGCGAAAAGAGGCAAAGATAAGTCGCCCAAAGAGAGGCGAGCGACCGTGTGCCACAGGGTGCCGGGTGCGGCTCGCGCAACCTCACCAACCTGTAACAAGGGCTTCCGGCGCGTCGGCCGCGTGTGACTTCCCACACCTCGCAGCGGTTGGTGCCAACCACCAGGTCGTAGCTGCCGGGCCGCGCGTCCAGCGAGCGGCAGGAGCAGGGCGTGGACTCCCCCACCTCGGCGAACTGCGGTCAGGGTCGCGAGGAGGCGGCGGCAAGGCGGCGAGGGGGTAGGTTGTTAGGGTCGTATACGGAGGCTGATGAGCGAGGGTTGGGGAGACGAAGAGGCGGTGCGATAGGATCGCGGACGGGCAAGCAGGCAGGCAGGGTGACGGGGAAGGGGAAGGCGATGGAGTCGCAGAGGGTTGGGGACATTAGGCGAGGGAGCGGGCTTGCACATAGATTAACCTGTCATATTCCACAGAAGATATGCCGGGCTACGCGCGTCGAGGTGCGTTTCAACGTTTGGAGATTCATTTGATTTGCTCCTGCAGGGCTGGGGATTTGAACCCCTGTTTGCATCAAGTGGGTAACCATTGTCAGCAAACATCTCACCCAGCCCTCCCAGCCACCTGCTCAGTCGCCCGCTCCTTCTTCTGTTTCCCCTGGCAGCCCACCATCCTGGACGTCTTGGTGTCTTAATGTCTTTCCCCTCCTGCCCTACCACCCTCCCGCTAGTTGGACCACACCTGCACCGTCCTGACCAGGCGCCCCAGGCTGCCGCTGGTGACATCCCAGCACAGGAGGGAGCCGTCAGACCCTCCCGACACCAGCTCGGTGTTGTTGGCACGCAGGCACAGCGCACGCACCCCCTGCAGGCAGGGCCAGGGCGTGCCGTTGCTGTGGTAAGCAAAGCAAGGGGTGGTAGCAGGCCTAGTGAGGGGAGAGCAGGGCGGTAGGGCCACAGGCTGGAAGGCGGAGGGAGGTGAGGGCGGAGGGAAGTGAGGGGCGGAGGGAGGCGTTGTGTGTCACCGCTGACAGCATTACAGTGGGGGTGCCCAGGACAGGGCAGTGTGTCAGGCAGCTCACCTCAGGGGGGAGGCCCACACGCCCACAGGCCCTTACATGCACCCCATGGAACACACTGTGCAGAGCTGAACTGTCAGCCGGGGACTGAGGCTGCCCACCTGCAGCACGTACTGTCCATCCTGCAGGGAGGGCGCCTTCACGCCCGGGCCGTGCGCTGGGAACACCTGGTGCAGGGCAGGGCAGACCAGCCTAGCCCCTTGACACATACGCCTGGGCTGATGAGCTGCTAAGAGCTGCCACTGCCCTCCTGTGCATATGGCGCCTGGTGCAGTGCAGGGCCACCCTATGCAGGGCCACCAGGCGCCACCATATGGCGCCTGGTGCCTGGTGCAGTGCAGCCCCTTAACACACAAGCCCGGGAGTATTGATCAGGCTGCAGAAGGTGCTTCATGATTGGGTCAGGGGTCAGAGCAGCAGGGGCAGGTGGGGACAGGCCACACCGCGAAGGAGGGTCAGGCCAGGACACACATGGGGCAACGTGAGCCATTGGGCGCCGCTTACAGCAATACCTCCACAAACCCTTACTCCAACGTCCCCAGTCCAATGCACTGCCTCATTCCTGAACCTGAACATCACCACTGGCGGCTGCTGCTGATGGTGATTAACTC
>JASKMD010000008.1:20428949-20482092 GCA_030144725.1 Haematococcus lacustris | reverse complement strand
GCCATTTTTGTAGAACCTTATGAATTGATGCACTGTAATCAACATGCCTATCAGACATTTGTGTGGCGCATTGATATGCCATGTCCAGCCCAGCCCTCTTGCTAGGGATGTCAGCATGTATATATATGTCAGCACTCATGCACCTCTCAGTGGCAGTCCTCAACTTCGTAGCCCCTTGTTTTACACAGCCATACAATGACCAATCTGTTCAAAACATACAGGTTCATTAGCCAGCCAGCCTGCAGTTGTCAGCAATGCATGTGCTCACTGCTAACTCTACGCCGCACACATGCAAGGGTTGACCCTCCCACTGTGTACAAACCTCCTGTCCAGACTGTACATTGCAGGTCCAAGCACCTCTGACACCCTCTGGGCCATCTACCTTTTCCCCTTGACTGAGGTGACCACCTGCTGGACCACACCCCACACCCAATCTTGTAAAGAATCACATGCTCCACCCCACTCCCACCTTCACACCAAACAAATGAGTGCTACAACCCTGTATGGTACATTCGCGTGCACACCTGTTGTACATCAGCAGGCCCATCGCCTACAGCCACACCAACCCACACAGACAACGCCTGTAGTGATCACAGTTCCTAATACTCCTCATCGCAACTGACTCTCTACCCACTCCCGTCATGACACCCTCACCGTTGCGCCTCTCACCTCTCACCACCCCTCGAATGTGTGTCGCCTGCTCAGGTAGCTGCCTGCACATCTAACCGATCCACGACCATGTAGCAAGCTATTGCTCACACCTTCCGTCCTGCTGCAGTGGGTGAGTGTTAGGGATGCTCACAAGCCATCGTGCCCGGTCATCTGTCCACACTCGTGCTACAAATTATGGAAGGCACCTGCTGACAAGGCGTACGGCTCAAACATGTCCAGCTCTGGGTCATCCACTTCTGAGCTGTCCTCCTCTCCCTCCTCCTCCAAGGACCGGGGAGGGCAGGCATTCTCCACGCTAAAGAGGCGCTTCATGTTGAAGAGGGTGATTTGTGACATGTTCCGCACGACGAGGTCGGCTGACACGAAATCAAATACTGGCTTGCAGCCAGTGACAATTACTGACTTCATGCCCAGCTCGTGAGCTGCTTCCACAGACGTGTTGGACTCTCCAACAACCACACAGCGCATGGATGGACGTCCTATAAGCTGCGCTGCATAGCTGTAGTAGTACTCAACCTCAGGGGCACCGCTGTCCTCAGCTGTGACCACGGCGTCAAAGAACTGAGCCAAATTGTATCGCTTGAGGTCCTCTCGCACACGTGCGCCTGGCAAACTGCAGGCCAGGGCGATAGGGATGTTGTATCTGCAACAAGAGGGGCATCAGCACACACTCTGTAATCATGACCGTAGCTCATAAATATCATTAAGTTGCTTCGTCTCTCGTTGCGCACCCACCGCTGCAGGGTTTCAAGGAACTGACGAGCTTCCAGGATCTCTGCGGGGTGCCTGCCACCCATGAGCTCCTCATACACCGCCTGCTTTCTTCGGGCTATTTGCTTGGTCTCCGTGGGATTTTGTGTCCACTTCAGGATGCGACTGACCACAAGGTCATCCCGGCAACCCTTGAACCGTCTGCAGCAGAAAATCAGCGCGTCAAGAGCGAGCACCTATTCCATCACCTAGTAGCGCGTCAAGAGCGAGCACCTACTCCATCTCTCCAGAACAGCACCCACCTAAACAAATGTCCCAGGGGCCGTGGGAAGCCGAACTCTGCAGCGACCTTAAGCCACGCCTGGCTGTGCACTTCGAATGTATCCTGCACCAGGACGCCCTCCCACTCCATGATGACGCCAAACCAGCTAGTACTAAGGCGCTCAGCGCGCTTCAGCGGATTTGCGAGAGAGACGTCATCCACTGCAGGAGCACGCCGTGTACCACGTTGCACCACGGGTCGCTACTACGTTGCTGCCATACCGTGGGGAGAAGATCCTGTTGGGTATAACCCTAGCAGAGGCAAAGGACAAGAGCGTGTTTCCCACCTGGATGCTCCATGGGCGGGAGCGCCAGCAGCTCAAGCTCCACCGGCTTCTCCACTATTCGGCTGGTGACCGCAGAGGTGCTGGCGTAGCAAACGAAGCGGCATGGCATTCGTGACGGAGACAATGCTGCGACACGGCTGAGCTGCACTGGGCTCTGCTTTTGAGGAGCGGGGAGGCGCGAGCACGTCGACATGCGGACAAGCATTGTGGGTACTTGTTATGCTGCTACTATCAAGTACGCGCGCGTCAGGACTGATGACTTGGCTGGTGACATGCCTTGAAGTTTGAAACAAAACATCTTCGCATTTTTGCTGACTCTGAATCAAAACAAGCTGGGTTAGGTAACCCTGCGTTCTACTTATTGATGCTGTTACTGTGGAAACGGTATGCAGCAAATATATGAGATGGGCTTCTGCAGGCGGCACTTCTGCATCATGCTATCATAGGCTTACACAGGCTCATAGGCTGTTGGCAAATGGTAATGCGAGCGTCCATACATGGTCGCCCCCGTCATGGTCGCCACATAAAGACCAGTGGGCACCACCCATGTGGACATTGCGACACCGCACTGACTCTTCCTGTCAATGCGCTATAGTGATACAGTGCATTATTGGGTCGGGTGGGACTTAAGAAAATGTATGTCGCGACTGCAACATCGTTGCCGAAATACCAACTTAGATAATATTTTGCAAAACGTTGACAATCCCTGCCTCACCCACTCACGCATCCGACGGCAGCAGGGCAGGAGCAATGACCAGAGACATGTTGTGAGCAGTAGCATCAAGGCAGGAGCAGCAGTATGGTCAGGTCAGCAGATGTGCAGCAGTACGAGGGCAGTTATTGAGCAAATCTCAATGGAGTGCAAGTTCGTCGCGTTCCGCATGCAGCTTTTTGGAGCGCCGGCTGCAGAGTCGGATAGACCGAGAAGAGAGGAAAAAGGTGTTGCTTGAGGCCAAGCTATCAGACGATACTTCAGACCCTGAGGTGAAGATATTGACCTGTCCCTTTGGTGTACCATCTAGTCTAGGATTGGAGCAACCATTGCTTCCATGGCTGTCTAATCTATCATGTCAGAGCTGTGTACACCTTTTGGTGGTAATGCAGGACGTGGACCTGTCCAGCTTACAGGATGCGGCGAAAGATTCTGCGGAAAAGGATCCTCCACCACAGCACATCAACTGCCTCGTTTTGCAGCCAGCCCAAGAGGTCAGGCCACACCATTTTTCCTAGTTTCTTCCCTGTGCTCAGCACGTCAGCTGCAAGTTGCAACACCAATGCTGTATTGCCACTCAGGACCATGATGGTGTTACATCTGAGCTGGGAGTGCTTCAGTGGCACGAGGAAGATGGGCCAGTGGCTATCACTGCACCCGAGACTGCATACGAGCAGCTGCTGCAGCTGGGGCTGGTGCTGGAGCACCAGGGTGCCCGGAAAGAGGTCCTGTACCTGTTATTCCTGTGAGTGGCCCCAGGGGGCAGCAGCTTCCACCCAGCTTCTCACCATCTATGTGCATTTGCTGGGCAGTTGACGCCCCAGGCAGCCTCTACTACAGCACATCAACAGTCATGCCTTGCAGCCAGCCCCTCAGGTTAGGGTGTACATGATGGCACCGCAATGTGCAATGCCCTGGCCCTCCACACTGCTGAGCAGGAGCTGCTGAGTAGCTGACCCTGGCTCAGCAGCAGCAGCTGGCCTGGTGCAGAGAGCAGCAGGTCTCCGTACCCACCCCCTCCAGTCTGACCTTGCGGGGAGGGGGCAGCGAGGCAGTGGGAGGGGAAAGAGGGCATTGCTTACACCTTTGCTTGCCCTCAGCGGGCTGATGCAGCACCACCCTTGGCGTCCATCCCTTACCTTGACCACCGCCCTTCTCCTGGTTGGGTGGGGTGGCTGTATCCTCGAGTGCCGATTAAGTGGCGCGCAGTGCAGCAACTGCATGCAGTGCTTAGGGCGGGTGGGGCTTGCAGGATACTGACGTCATGCGTGGTCCTGACTTGCGTGGTCCTAACCCTTTCGAGACTGCCGCTGACCTGGACGCAGCACTGTCTGGAGGGGCCAAGGGGCCGCACCTGCCTTGGCCGCTGCTCAGCTAATGACATACTATGAGCAGCTGCCAGAGACTGGAGGTGAGCGGTGTGGCTGACACACGCTTTGGGCAGATAGACTACTGCCAGCTCAGGGACTAAGCTCAAGGCCGGCCTCTCCACGCCACGCTGAGGGCACAAGGCCTACTCACACCTCACACCTCACCCAGGGGCCAGACACTCGGTCCTGACCCATCTATCATCCTTACCACCATCACCAGCCTGCAGCCTGGGCCCTGACCCTAACCCTGACACTGACTCAGGCCCTGACTCTGACACTGACTCAGGCACTGACCATGACCCAGGCCCTGACCCTGATGCTGGCCCTGACCCTAACCCTGACCCTACCCCTTACCTTGACCCTGGCTCTGACCCTGCAGAGGCCCTCTGGGTTCCCAGCCTGGCTGACATGCTGGACGCCCTGGTGGCTCTGGGGTACCGTGACCCCGCCCTTACCACCCTCACCAGCCCTGGTCAGGCCGCTGCTGCCACCCACACTAGCACCCGGGCCCCCTGCACCAGACATCACCAGGCAGCAGCAGTGCCTAAACACCCCAGTCCAGCCAGCTCCCCTCCAGCCTCCTTAAGAAGGAGTCAGCGGGGTTCGGCGGCTACAGCTGCCGGCAAGGGCCTCAGCTCTGCGTCAAAACAGCCCCAGCTACCCGCATCATCAGGCCAGCGGGCGGCTCTGCTGCTGCCGCGTGAGGGATCAGGCAGCGGGGCTAGCAGCGATGCGCAGGCCTCGCTGGGTGCGGGGCCAGCTGCGGCTCAGCTCTCCGCCTGCCAGCTGCAGCGGCTGCAGCAGCTGCTGGGCTGCCTCGCTCGCTTGTGTGGTGTGCACTGCCGCAGACGGCTGCTGAGCCTTGATGGCGCGGAAGCAGTGGGTGGGAAGGGGGGCAGAGGGCCAGGGGACCTTATGTGGTGAAGGGCGTGTGGAAGGGTGCAGAGGGGCAGGGCGTGACACTTTCTATATGTGTGAAGAATACTGTGCTGTGCGCATGGCGCTCTGCTCTGCATGGCATTGCATGGGCTACCCTCCCGGGTGCTGGGGCTTCTTGCAGGGAGTGCCTTCAGACAGGCACCCTAGGTCATACCCCCCACCCTGAGAGACTTGTCTGCCCCAGCACCCACTGTCCACCCTTGCCTCTGCCATGCGTCAGCCTGGCCTTGCATGCCAGCATGGGGCATGGGCAGCCAAGCACACTGCAGGCAGCACCCCTGCGCAAGGATGTGAGATGATGAGAATGAGGGCGAGGGCGAGGGGTTTGTATCAGGGGCAGCATTCTATCAGCACAGTTGGTCCCCTACTATTACTACAGGGCAGGGGCTGTGTTATCTGGAATCCGGTTTGTTTGCATGCAGCAAGCATCCGGTACCACTACGTGATTCACTACCCCAACCCGCTTGCGAAGGCCAGGCAATCTATGTTGGCATGAAACACATGCTCTGATGTAGGCACACATATGCGGTGCACACGTGCTACTGTGCTACTGGCTGCTGGGCTTGGGCCTTGGGGGCTCGCTCTCGCAGCATCTTAAAACCCAGTGCTGGGTACTCCTTGCCCTGGGCTGGAAGTCTTCCTCGGTGTTGCCACCTGCACAGCTCCAGTGGGCGCCACTTGGCCTCCCCTGCCCGCTGGAGGTTGAGGGCTGCGTTGCAATCCCTGTCCACTCATTTGCCCAGCTTCCCAGGGGTGGCCTGGGCCAGCCAAGGGCACCACATGAGCCCCCGCACTTGCGCCTCAAACCGCTTGCTCCAGGCTGACCGCAACAAGCGGTCCTGCACCTGACCTGGCTTGGGCTGTTTGGGCTCTTTCGCGCCCTTGCGCTTCTTGCCCTTCATCGCGCTCTGTAGTATCTCCACTTACACTCGCTCTCGACCCTCTCGACCCTCACTCTCGAGACTTCATTGGTAACAGTTACATTGGCAACGTTGGCAACACTTACATTGACGGCGGAAGTGAGGTCCTATACACTACACTTGTACTCTAGACTTCAAGGAAGCAGAGTTTAGCCATGTCATTCCATTCTATCAGCATGCTACCATTCTGCCTGCTGACTTTGTGCCTGCTGCCCCCTGCCCTGCCCTGTCCCAGGGCCTAGCACTCATGCTGCCCTATTGGCCTATCTAACCTCTATTGGCCTCCCAGCTCCCCCTGCCCCCTGGCTGTCAGCACTCTACCATTCTGCCTGCTGCCTTCTGGTCCTCCCTACCCTCCCCCTCTCACCCCCTGCTGCATCCCTCCCTCCCTGACCCGCCCCTACCATGCCCCTGTTGGCCCTGTTGCCAACTGCCCCTGCTGCCAACCTCCCCCTGTCCCCCTGTTGCCAACCTCTTGCATCAGCCCCCAGGCCCCTCAGTGGCCGGCCCCTCTGACTGCAGGCAGCCGGCTCCCTGCTGAACGCCCTGCTGCTGCTGCTGTCCAGCCCCGTTGGGGGGGGTCCCCTGCTGCTGGAACTGAGTCAAGCGCTGAGTGGCCTGGTGGCTGCCTGGGGGGCCGAGGGGAGGGCGGCAGCAGGCAGGGACCCAGAGGGGGTCGCCTGGAGGGCGGCAGCAGCTGCGGTGAGTCGACTCCTGCTTACCGGCCCTGAGGCCATCTTCATGCTGGCTGGCTGGTTGGCTGGATTGATAGGGTGTGGAGATGCTGCCCTATGGGCACGTTGCTACTCCTGCTGCTGTTAGAGGACAACAAGGCCTATGACGTTTGGCACTTGAAGGCCACTGCTATCACTGCAGCTGCTACTGCCCCACCTGGCCCAGCCCCCGGGTGGCGGCCTGCTGCTGCTGCCACATGTGCTGCCCCCCGCTGGCCCTCCCCCCGCTGCCCCTGCTGCTGCTGCCCCCGCTGCCCCTCCCACTGCTGCACCCACTGCCCTCTGGCCCTGATGCAGGCAGCCGTCACCGTGTCCAGGCCTGCTGCTGCCCCCGGCTGGCCCTCCCCCCGCTGCCCCTGCTGCTGCTGCAGGCAGCCGTCGCCGTGTCCAGGGCTGGCCCCAGCTACCAGGCAGGCCTGCGCATCATCCAGGCCCTGCCGCCCACCTCGCCCCAGCTGGTGCAGCTCAAGCAGCAGTGTGCGCTCAGCCTGCTGCAGCAGCTCTGCAGGCAGGTGCGTGCCACCCCTGCCAGCCTGCATGCCATGCTCTTCATCTCCACTTGATGGACAGGATGATGGTGGGTTTACACCGTTGTTGCCGTCAGTACCTTGGCCGTCAACCTAGAGCCTTCATTGCAGTGGCACACTAAGTGTGGACCTCTACGAAGCGGTGTTTTTGTTTGTGTGGAGTTCCCATGCAAATGGCATATACATGGCATATACATGGCATACACATGGTCATGATCGCCTACCACCGACACTATTGCCTGACCCCGGAGGGCGATGATGTAGAGTTGGCATGACAAACATGCGCTAAGTGTAAGCTAATGACAGCTCAACAAAGGGGGGCACACACTACTGTGCCGCAGCGGGCTGGGTCTTGGGTGGCTTGTCTCGTACCCGCTTGTACCCCAAGCCTGGGTACACCTTGCCCTTGCCTGGCAGCTTCCCCTGCTCTGGCCAGTAGCACAGCTCCAGCGGGCGCCATTTGCTCTCCCCAATGCGCTGCATGTTCAGCGCTGCATTGCAGTCCCTGTCTACCCACCTGCCTGGCTGTGGTGCTGGCTTTGCTTTAGGAGCCTTGCCCTTGGCCTTGCCCTCAGTAGGCTCAGTGGGCTCAGCTGCCTGCTCAGCTGCCTGTTCAGCCTTAGTGCACTTGTGCGGAGGGCCACTACCGGGCACCACATCATGCCCCTCACTGGCTGGTCACGCTGCTGGCTCCAGGCTGGGCGCAATAGGCGGAGATCCACCTGCCCTGCTGGGGGCTTCCAGCCTGCAGGCCTGGTGGCCCTGCGTTTGTTCAGCTGCCTCTCACCCCAATCTGAGTGGCCCTCGATGCCCACCCCAATTTGAGTGGGCTCGCACCAGCTCATACCTGCTTATACCAGCGTGTTACTCTGCCACATCACTCTCGCACCTCCAAAGGGCACCTCGAAAGGGTCAAAGGTCTGCACAAGACGTTGAAGTGCTGCACAAGAGAGGTGGATGCTATGTATCAGGCATTGTTGTGGCACCTTGATGACTGGGCCGATGCTGGCTGTGGAGGGTCCTTAAGGTGCTGCATTGCTATGCCCTATCCTGGCAGTGGTAGCTGGGAGTAGCTTTCTGCACGTTGTTACCGTCAGCATGCTACAGCTGCTTGGGCATGGAAAGCTGCTCAGGGAATCGGTTGCAGGGGGGCCATAGGGGGCAGCTTGGCGTTGAGGAGTGTGGCTATGGAGGTTGTGGGCAGGTGGCGTCACGGCAGTAGGGTAGCATCATTATCGTTGCCATCGTAGTCCATCAGCATTCATCAGCACACATCATCACATGGCATGCGCAAATCAGCAGTCCAGTGCAGCAACTATCCCGGCAGGTGCATCTCAGTAGCTGCCAGAAAGGCAGTTACCTCCGGGGCAGCAGGCCAGGGGGCAGGCCCATGCCTAGTAGGCTATCATCACCACCCTTAGCTGCCCAACACGCCCTCTGGCCCCCAACCCCTGCACCGCAGGCCCCCCCTACCAATGCCCCAGACCCCAGTGGCAGCAGCAGGCTGGGTGGCAGACCTAAGGAGGCGTCCATCAACCTGAGCATGGCCAGGCATGTCCTGGACCTGCTGGAGGGGGTTGCCAAGAACCCACTGAAGCTGGTGTACCACGTGGATGATCTTGAGTGTAAGGGTGAGACGGGGGGCGGGGGGCATGGTAGGGGCGGGTCAGGGAGGGAGGGAGGCAGCAGGTGGTGAGAGGGGGAGGGTAGGGAGGATCATAAGGTAGCAGGCATAATGGTGGAGTGCTGACAGTCGGAGGGCAGGGGTTAGAAAGATAGGCCGATAGGGGTTAGATAGGCCAATAGAGCAGCATGAATGCTAGGCCCTGGGACAGGGGAGGGCAGGGGAGGGCAGGGGCGTCCCTGGAGCGGTTCACAAGACGGCTCTGCCAGGCAGGCAGGCGGCAGTCTGGCAGCAGGCAGGCAGGCAAATGACTATGATACAAGCAGGCAGGCACAGTACATGACAGTACAAAGCGAGGTCGACTTGGCCTCATGCTGCTGCTCAGATGCTGAATGTGTGATAAAGCTCAGTGACAGCCGACTCTGCCCCAGCGCGTATCCTGACCTGAGCGTGACCATGACCGCCACCCTGCCCTTGCACCCTGCCACCTGGGCACCACTCAGGGTCAGGCCCTCCCTGGCCCTGTGTCCCGCCCAGCGCCCTCCTGACCTCCCGCCCTCCCGCCCCCTGCCGTGTCATAGGTCACCCCAGGTCCCTTGATGATGGCAAGGCCAGGGCTGTGGCTGGTGCTAGCTACTACCGCGCAATGGCCATGCTGGAGTGTGCGCTGGCCGTGCTGTGGCCGCTGCTGACTGCCAGCCTCAACCAGGGTGAGGCATGCAGCCCGGCACCCGGTCACCTCCCCTCAGCCTCACCCACTCCCAGACCTGTGTCGTGCAGCAGGGCGGACAGGTTTTTGACATGTGGTGGGGGTTGCAGATGGTGGTGGTGGTGGTGGTGGTGGTGATGACGATGGTGTTTATACTGGTGATGACACCACATACACACATACGGGGTTGTGCCGCGAGGCAAGCCACACAAGCAATGCACAGCAAGAGAGCTAGACACTAACATATCGGCGTAAGAAAGATATGAACCCATGCGTTGCCAAGGGGCGCAGGCCACCAGGTTTACCACCACCCTCCACCCCCCAAACCCACCTCTCAGTTCAGGGAGCCCCTTGCCTGCCCAGCAGCCATGGGTCATCCATGCAGGCCTGTCCACTGTCATCCACGCTGACTAATGATTGAGCCCTGACTAAGGGTGGTTGGTGAGGTGCCTACCAGGTTGCCTCACGCTCACACAACTTTTGTTGCCATAGTTGGCAAGGGGCGAGGCCATCACCATCCCCGCCGACCCCCTGCCTCACCGCCTTGGCAGCTCCTCCTGCTCCTGCGCCTGCGCCAGGGCTGGTGGGGTGAGGGGTGTTAGCAAGCACACCCGTCACAATGCAGCACATGACCCTCGTCATCACCATGGTCCTATCTACTAGCTGCATGCTCACACGTAAAGTGTGACAACTAGGGAGGCCCCCACCATCCCTGGACTCTGCTGATGTTGGTAAGGAGAGCAGCAGAGCAGCAGGTCAGCAGCAGGAGGAGCAGCAGGGGCAGCTGCAGCAGCAAGTCAGCAGCGGAAGGTGCAGCAGAAGGGGCGCCGCCTGGGCCTAATGCTGTGTTGGGTGGCTCCCCTGCAGATGGCATCACAGTGTGCAGCCAGTTCCTGCAGTACCTTCAAGGCGTCAACAACACCCCGCCGCAGATGAAGGACCCGGCATCCATGAGCTTCTTGGCAAAGGTCAGCAAAATGGTGAACCGAGTGCAGCACGTGCTCGGTGAGGCAACCTCCTGACCAAGCCCATCGAGAGCTGGGCAGCCGGCTGGACCGGGATTGGACATCAGCGGTGTACCTTGAGCGTAGCCGTAGAAGCGTGGAGCGGCCCCTGGAGCTCGGATTGAAACTCGGCGCTGCAGCTGCAGCCTACCCGGGAGAGTGTGAAGCAGCCTCTGGAGCCGGGCTACTGGCCCGACAGGTCTGGTCAGACTAGCCGCCCAGTCAAGACCTGCCAATGGCCAAGGCAATCTGCTCAAGGCACACTGCTTGGTGACACAGGACTGGATCAGGACAGGGACGAAGATGATAGCTAGACACAATAGAAAGGAGGGTCTCTGGCCTGTCGGCCTTCACTGGGCATGGCCTGGTGCGTGAAAGCATCCCTGCTCCTTCCTGTGCTTGCCATGCTCAAGTTTGCATGCCAGCAGGGCCAGCACCGTGCGCACCGGATGTTTTGCCTCATCACCCTTGTGTTTCATTGTCACGTGCGTGCCATCGCTTCGCGTCTTGCAACGGTGTGTGCCTACGCTGGCTCCCCGTCTCACGCTATGCTTTTCCCGCTAGACCAAGTCTTGTGACATCTTTTGTGAGGACGGCCTTCAAAAAGCGTCCTATTTCTCATTAAAAAGAGGCATGAGAAGGAGGACGTCATTTGCAGCTGAAGGATCTCCCGAGTGGCCGCTAAGCGGTGCAAACCAAAGAATGACTACTGTCTTTCACATCAACAATGAAACGCATACTCATGACCATCTCGACCGTCTTTTTTTATTATTATTATTAACTACGCTACTTACATTGGCAACAGTTACATTGGCAACATTGGCAACAGTTACATTGGCAACACAGAAAAACAGAAGTAGCCTGGACACAGCACAGTTGTTCCCCCTTCAATTACTACAGGGCAGGGGCTGTGTTATCTGTTGTCCGAACTGTTTGCATGTAGCAAGCATCCGGTACCACTACGTGATTCACTACCCCAACCCGCTTGCGAAGGCCACGCAATCTATGTTGGCATGAAACACATGCTCTGATGTAGGCACACATATGCGGTGCACACATGCTACTGTGCTACAGGCTGCTGGGCTTGGGCCTTGGGGGCTCGCTCTCGCAGCATCTTGAAGCCCAATGTTGGGTACTCCTTGCCCTGGGCAGGAAGTCTTCCTCGGTGTTGCCACCTGCACAGCTCCAGTGGGCGCCACTTGGCCTCCCCTGCCCGCTGGAGGTTGAGGGCTGCGTTGCAGTCCCTGTCCACCCATTTGCCCAGCTTCCCAGGGGTGGCCTGGGCCAGCCAAGGGCACCACATGAGCCCCCGTACCGGCGCCTCAAACCGCTTGCTCCAGGCTGACCGCAACAAGCGGTCCTGCACCTAACCCGGCTTGGGCTTCCAGCCTTCAAGCCTGGTGGGCTTGCTGTGGTCCAGCTCCTCCACACAGGGCTGGGGGCTGTTCAGGATTGAGCTGACCCTGCTGGTGCGGAACTCATCCACTGTCACCACCTTGCCTTGCACCCTGTCTGTTGGCTTGCCGCTGTTGGGCCTCTCCACCACCTTGCGGCAGGCCTGCAGCACAGCCTTGGCCCCCCACCCACCCCGGGTGCCAATGCTGGCGCTGCCAAAGAACACCACCAGCTGCTTGCGGGTCCCCCACTCCTGCTGGGACACGCTGGCTGCCTCCTCCTCCAGCTGCATGGCACACAAGGCACACACAAAGCGCATGACATCGTCAGGCTTGCCTTTGGGCTTTGGTTTAGGCTGCTTGGGATTGGGCTGTTTGGGCTCTTCCGCGCCCTTGCGCTTCTTGCCCTTCATCGCGCTCTGTAGTGTCTCCACTGATACTGGCTGTATCAACTCGCATGACTCTCACTTTCGCTACTTACATTGGCAACAGTTACATTGGCAACAGTTACATTGGCAACAGTTACATTGGTTGAGTACAGTGTTAACAGCAACGCTCACAGCAACAACCAGCACACACGATCGCACCATCATCAACGCCACCCAAGCCCCTACGTCCTATAACAATGCGGCAACAGAGATCTGCAGTAATCTGAATGATGATATGCCGTTCAACGCCGTATGTGGCCCAACACCAGCCCTCCAGGCATTGAACATCTCCTTGTTGCCAGCAACTCATCATTTCCGCTGGCATGGGTGGACCCCAGCTCTGGTAGTCCAGTGCTCCAATGCCGCCATGCTGGACCTTTTGGTGAGCGGGTTGACGGTCGTCAGCCAGCAGTTGTGGACCTGCTGCTGGCAGATGTGGGTGACCGGGATTTGAACCCAGACTGCCACTCTGGCGGCAACTCCTCACGGGTGACAGGGGCAAGCAGGCTGGTGGGCAGGGGGCCCTCACACAGCAACACCTGATTGGTGGACAAGCCAAACTGCAGCCCTGTGGCCAGTGCAGCCTGCAAGTCAGCGGGGCAGTGTTGTGAATAAGCCTGTGATCAACTGTGGAGCTGGAGCAGCCATTGGAATCAGAAGGGCATGTCAGCACAAAGAACACACTGGCATGGAACAGGCACATGCATGGCCTGTCGCTTCTGGAAGTGAAGGTGTGTGTCTCCCTGCTGCCTATCCTTGCACCCTGGACCCTTGCAGCCCAGTACCTGCAAGTCCAGTCGCAACAGGACCTGCGCCCAGGAGTTGGTGCGCATGTGGCCTGGCAAGGTGGCAAAGTGGATGTGGGTGCGCCCCATGCGCTTGATGTAACCGTCCTGCTGGATAGCCGCCCACCTGAGCCCAACACAGGGCGTGTGGGGAAGTGCTGGTCAATGCCTGCCATGGCGCAAGCCTGTCCCGCAATGACTGTGTGGGCCTCTACTGTGTGGGCTCGGCACGCATATGGGGATGGGAATGCGACACATGTCCATCCTCTTGGCCCCATCCACTGATGTATGGTAGCTTACATGTAGGAGCAGGCATGCTATGTGTACGAGGTGAGAAGCATGCACAGGAGTGGGGCATTTGTGGTGATGCCATCCCCCATTTGCTTTTCAACCCCTCACACCCACGGCTTGAAGCAACAGCTCCTGAAAGGTATGTGGCAGCTTGCATAGCTTGATGGCGTTTGGCTGACACCTTAACACTAGGCAGCTCTCAATTGCAGCTGCTGCGCTGGACGCACCCTTGGTGGCTGGTGACGTGGATGGCAAGAGGCACTTGCTCATGATTTGTGACCCATGTCAGAATTGGGTCCTCCAGCTGCACGGAGTGGCCCTGGGCTGCGCGAATCCGAGGTGGGTCAGTGGCGTCGTCAAGTACAAACCGTTTCTGCATGCAGGGACAGTTGGGAAAGCTGGGGCAGCACCTAGGAGCACTGGACGGTCAGCTGTGCTGCAATCCATTAAACCTTGTCGTTGCAGTCAACCACTCGCCGAACTTGCTCCGCGGTCACGTTCCTCCCAAGGTGCTGTAATAGTAGTGGCAGCGGGACCCATCCCTGTGCGTCCATGGCGCCTGGTGGCGGGCTGTGGCGAAGGATACGGGACATAGCCTTGCTGATGCGCACATCATGGTCGTCGACGCGGACCCGCTTGGCACCCGGCTGTACTCCTTTCATTGAATAGGGTCAAGATGAGACATCTTACAAATGTGCATTGCCCCATGTGTCCATGCAGGTGGCTGCGGCCAGTGAAAAGCATGGCAAAGCGATCCCAAGTCCGGGGCCTGATGTACTCAACAAGCATCAACAACATCACCAGGTAAGCATTGACCCAACCCTACACATGTGCATGACGTGAGCATATCCCACATGACATGACACATGAATTGACGTCATGCATCTTCCACACCCATGTGCAGGTTCTACGACCGGGACGTGTCAGCCGCGCTGAACATCCGCCGCTGTGCAGTCGGCCCAGGGCCACGTCCCACTGAGCTGTGCTACTGGACTAACCGCCCAGCCATGCCAAAGCCAGGCCAGCCAGGCCAGGAGTGGGTGGAGATAGCCGACAAGCCCCTGTTGCGCAAGTGGCGGCGCCAGTTGCAGCAATAGCCAGCTACAGCTCAAGACAATCCCAAGCAAAAAAAAACCATGAAACCCTCACAAAGGGGATGTGTGTGGCACAGGCACAGGCACTGGCACAGGCACACACACCAGAAGGCTGAGCTGAAGTGGGCATTAGGCACACTGTCGGTAGCCTTTACAATGATGAGCTCGCAGCCCGGTTCGATTCCAACTCATGCTTTATTTTGGTGTAGCATGAGGGCTGTGGGGTTCAGGAATTGAATAGCGGTCATGATTAACTCTGTTGCATGGACTGCCCCAATGCATGGTACAAAAGGGCTGCTTAAACATGAACACCCGCCTAAACGCTGGCTTGCTTGCCCTTTGCTAACCAAAAGCGGAAGCTGTTGCAAAGAGTGCAAGGCCGAGTGGAACGTGCATGGCTTGATGAAGCCACTCGGCTGTCCTGATGACAAGCAGACACGAGGGCATACAAGCTGTCGCGGTCACCCAAGACCGATCACCCACGACTCTCAGTGCCATAAAAGACCAGGCCTGTTGCCACCAAAGACCAGGCCTAGTGTCATCACAGTGCCATTGCGTCATCAGCTATAGGGTTGTTACATCATCATACACCCAATCAACTTGGCGGGGAGCCCCAGTGGAGTCTGGCAACCACAGCCCCCCTGTCCCTAACTAGGGCCTCCATTTGAGCCGGACCAGTAGTGGCCACTAGCAGCCACGCTCTGAAGCTGCTGCCGGTGTGGCTGCCTGGCTGCTGCCTGGAGCCTGTGGGGGCTTGCGGGGGGCCACTACCGGGCACCACATCAGACCCCGCACTGGCTGGTCATGCCGCTGGCTCCATGCTGGGCGCACCAGGCGGTGGTGCACCTGCCCTGCTGGTGGCTTCCAGCCTGCAGGCCTTGTGGCACTGAGTGTGTTCAGCTCCTCCTCACAGGGCTGCTGGCCATTCACTGCTGAGCTGACCCGGGTGGTGCGGTGCTCATCCACAAGCACCACCCTGCCCCGCCGCTGGCCTGCGCCCGCAACACCGCATCAGCACCCCACCCCCCCTGGGTGCCAATGCCAGCTGCTCCAAAGAACACCACCAGCTGCTTGGCATGCCCATGGCGCTTCATTGACACCTCCGCCATGTCCTCCTCCAACTGCAGCCATGCACACAAGGCACACACATGGTGACTGACAAGGTGACACCAGGTTAGGCATTGCACAGTCAACTACTCTATCAATTCATGCCATCCCACCACATCTCAATACGCGCACGGTCCGTACAGCCTCAGCCGCTGCCGTGCCTACTGGGGTCCAGGTACACCTCCCATACCGCATCCCAGGTGGTCAGCGTGACAGTGATGTGCTTCAGGTTGGCCTCCAGGGAGGTGCCGGCTGAGCTTGCTGCTGCCAGGTGCTGGAGGTGGGGTTTGATCGGTGCTAGCCACCGCTCGGTGTCGCGGCGAGCGTTGTTCAGGCCGCTGTCATGCTTCACCTGGCCCTTGGTCAGCTTCCACTGGGCCAGCTGGTCAGCTATCAGCTGGCCTGACCTCTCGTCTGGGTGACGCCGGGGTCAATGCCCACCCCAATCTGTGTGTCTGGGTTAAACATGTACTCACGCGTCTCAGCTATGCCCCTGCCCATGTGGGGGAGTCCCACTGCATGGGCCGCTGCTGCTGCTGCTGCACTTGGGCGGCTGCTGCTGCTGCTGGCAGCCGGGGGTGGGGTTGGAGGAGGGGGAAGGGGGCGCGTGTAATGGACGCACACGCTGACACCGTCAGTGTCCACCGTCCTCTCGAAATCAAACTCTTTGTTGCGAAGCTTGTTGGTGTTGAACCACCTGGCCCAGTTGTGGCTCAGTGCTGGCTCTGAGGTGAAGGCTGCCTCCGTCTCCCTTGCCAGCCCCAGCTGCTTGCACACCCCATGCAGCATCCTGCTGTCCACCTTGATGAAGTGAAGGCCCACCCTGGCCATGGGGGTAAGGGTGAAGGGGGGTGGGCAGGTCAGGGTCCGGGGACCAACCCCACGCCTCTTGCCGCGCTTTGGCTGCCCTGGCACAGGTAGGGTGGGGGGCTGCTGCCACTGCTCGAGACACCGGCACACATGCACTGCATGCCGCATGCGGCAGGGCAGGGGTAGGGTGTCCTACAGGGAGCCTTGCTTCTTCATGCCCAGCAGACGGCGGTGCTTGTTAGCCTCCTTAATCAAGTCAGCCACATGCCCCTTGTCCAGGTTGACGGCCTGCAGCTCTGAGCTCTGGGCGTTGATGCCATACCCACACGCCATCTTGATGAATAGCTGAGCCTCCTCCCCGCTCCAGCCTAGCCGGGCCCTGGCTGCCTTGGCGTACAGCTTGACAACGCGCTCTGCATGTGCATGCAGATCAGGTCAAGGTCACAGGTCAGGTCTAGGTCAGGTCAGGGTCAGGTCTGGTTTCAGGTCAAGGTCAGGTACCAGGTCAGGTCAGGTCAGGGCCCAGGTCCTAGTCCAGGGTCTATGCCCCACCATCACTTGCCTGGGTTGGAGTAGTGCAGCTGCATGACGACTGCCAGCTGCATGGAGTGTGCGTTGATGGTGTTGGCGTCACCAATCAGGTTGATGTTGCCCAGCTCCTGCAGCTTGGCCAGCAGCGCCTTGTTGCTGAGGTCCTCAAAGACTGGCATGAGCATGGGATGGCGGCGCTGCTTTGGGCGCACAAGCCGCCGCTGCAGCTGGTTGTAAACAGTCTTGAAGTTGGTGTTGGCGTAGAACTCACAGAACTCCTTGAGCTGCCTCAGCATCACAGGGTCCTCGCAGTCAAGGGGCACAGGTGGCCCACTGGGTGCTGCGGGTGCAAGGGCTGCCAGACGGGCGCTGCAACGCCTTGGGGTGGGCTGCGTGACTGGCTCAGGCTCTGGCTCCGACTCTGAGTCAGACTGTGACTCCGGCTCAGATTCACAGTCTGACTCAGAGTCATAGTCACTGTCCGACTCCATGCTGGCAGGCTGGGCAGGGGCAGGCTGGGCAGGGGCATGTGGGGGGAGTGGGGGTAAGGGAGGTGCATCAGGGGCTTGGGGGGCTGCACGGCTGGAGGCTCAGGGGCGCTGCGGTACCCCGGGGAGGGGTAGCCCACCAGGCATGTCAGGAAGAGTCTGAGCACAAACAGCGAGGCAATGGCGCGGAGCTGGGAGTGCACCTCAGCCCGCAGCTGGAGGTGCGCCCGTAGCTTGCGCTTAGTCTTCTTGCAGGCCTGCGGTCAAGCACAATTGACAATTTGACAGGCCACCTTGACAGGCCAAGACACAATGGGGGGACACAAACAGTGCGGGGACACACAAGGCGGGGGCGGCAACGGACCTGACGTCTGCTTGTGTTCCAGCCATCCCGACGCGCCTGTCGTTGCTTGCATTGAGGGGAACGAAACGCTACTATGGAACCAACAGGAGCGACGGGTTATCAAACGGCGCGTAACTGACGGAGCTCACAGTCGGCTAGGGACACGCACCTTCCGGTTTCTCTCGCGGGCCCTTCTTTTCCTTGCCGCTGCCCTCCCGCTTCTCCTTAACCGTCAAACGGTCCGCACTAAGACGGGCGGTGGCCTTTCAAAGCAACTTGGGTTTCCCGAGAGATTCATGGAGTGATGATCATCCCACCATTTACACATAGTGTCTGGCCTTGGAAGACTTGAACCCAGCCACACCCAGTAGTATGCGAGTGCAGCCACACTGCTTTTCATAAGGACACACTGGTCCGTCCATAAATGTGAATCCTGGCCCCACCCCTGACTCTAACCCTGGCAATTGTCACAGCCACGAACACGTTTGTGCGGAACACCTGATACTATGATGTGGATAAGCAGCTATGACTCAAGGATGCTTGCATGATGCTTGGTGCATGTAAGTGTGCGATAGGCATTATGTCCTGTTCATCAGGCGGTGGTAAGAATGTCCCACGCTGCACATCACGCTATGCCAATGACAGGCTGTCTCGTCACACATGCATGCGCTCCTCCGGCTTCCTCTTCCCAGAAACAGATCTGGGCAGGTTCAAGAAGTCGAGGCCTGGTTATTGCCTGCCATGGCGCAAGCCTGTCCCGCCTCGACTGTGTGGGCCTGGCCTCGAGCTCGGTCCACGTGGAGACCAGTGCGGGGAATGCTGCGCCAAACCATGCGGAGCGAAGGGGTGCAGTGCGGGCAACGGTCCAGCGGGACCCCGATCCGGCGAAGCCGGTGTCGCAGACCAAACAGTGGACCACCCCGGGCCTCGTGCGACGCCCCGTATGCCGCCGCCACCCCGTTCCCGCCCCCGATCAGTATCCTGCTCCAAACCGCGGCTCCGCCCTCCCCCGTCCCGCTCGCGCTCCCGATCATGAGCCATGAGCACATCGCGGTCACGGTTCCTTCCGTGCTCGCGCTCCCTGTCCCAAATCGGGCTGCCTGCAGCGCCCAAGACTTCTTGACTGCCACCCATCCCCCTGCGGCTGTGGCCGCCCCCCAAGCTCCCTGTTTGCTGCTGCTGAGGTAGGGGCAGGGAGCGGTCCACACCAGCCCTGGGACTACCTATGTGGTGATGCAGCTGCATGGACTCCACACACCCGCTTCCCACCCGCAGGGGTCGCCCCGCTGGTGAGTGCAAGCCCACAGCCCCATCCATGTCATACGTGTGACCTGAACCCGTGGAGGGCCAGGAGCCTGGCCCGGGGAGCTGAGGGCGGTGCTTGCGGGCCTTGGGCTGGGCGGCGGCGTGGTGGTGGGCTGGGCTGGTGCCAGCGCAGTGCTCGTGGCTGAGCCTGGCACGACGCACAGCATGGCCTGGGGGCCCGGGGCCTGGCCAGCGAGTCAAGCGGTTGGTCTGCTCCGCCTCTTCCGACAGCTCGCCTTCCTCACTGCCTGGTGCCTCGCCGCTGCTGCCCCCTGTGCTATGCTGGCTGCCTGCAGCTGCATCAGCTGGGGAGGTAGGTAGCGAGGAACACGGGAGTGGGGGCTGACGTGCATCAGCTGGCAAGGTGGTGTGCCCGGCTGGGCAGCTCAGCAAGGGCTGGGTGCTACTGCCGGCATGGGGCATGGTGCCAGGCTGGCCAGGCATGCCTGGTGATGGTGCATGCACATGGGTGTGAGGTTGGGCCGCAGAGTTGGCAGGAGGGGGAGTGGAGGAGGAGGTGCCTGCAGGGCTGCCTGAAGTGGTGGGCAGGCCGGCTTGCTGACAGGGCTGCAGCTGAGGGCTGGAGCTGTGGGCCCCTGCTGCCGCCAGAGCTGCTGATGGTGGCAAAGGGGCTGGCTGGGAACTGAAGGCAGGCTGCGTGTCAGGCTGGGAGGAGCGGATTATGGGACAGCTGCTCACATCGCCGGTATTGGCAGCAGCTGCAGGTGGTTGAGTGGGTAATGAACTGGGAAGAGCCTGACTGGAGTTTGGACTCAGGGTTACAGGCACTGGGCCCTGCTGCATGCTGGACTGTTGTGGCAGCTCTAGCATGCTGATTGGCCCTGGATGGACTGCTGGCCCCCCTTGGGGTTGTGGATGAGGTTGTTGTGGTTGAATGCAGGTCAAAGGTACTGCAGCTCCTGCTGCTGCAGCTGCTGTTGCTGCTGCTAGGCCATCAGCAGCATCTGAGTCTGCAGAAGCTTTGGAGGCATGCACAGGTCTACAGCCATCACTGGCTATAGGCTCAAACGCTTTACTCACAGGCTCGCAACCTAATTGGGGTTTGCTGGCTGAGGGTCCTGCAGTGGGAGGCCAGAGCTGCAATCTGCCTGGTGAACCCTGCTCAAGGCTGGACTCAGGCAAGGCAGAAGCAGGTGCAGGCTGCACCCTGGCTACCTGCAGTGGAATGAAGGAGGAGCAGGCCCAAGCAAGTAGTGGAGACACCACTGTAGGCGGTGACACACTGACAGCTGCCTGGGGTGCGCCGGAGAACGACTGCAGAAGCTGCTGCAGAAAGCGGTGTGGGAGTGTTGCAGAAGTGTAACAGAAGGACACACCTGTTGCAGGAGCTGTAGCAATTGCTCCCTTAACCCAGCCAATGCTGCCAGCTTTGACTGCGCACAATTCAAGTCAGGGTTGCACACTGTTGCAATGCATGTTGTCGCTGAAGTCCAATCGTTGGGGCCTTGCTTGCCTGCACGACCACATGGGCACCCCCGAGCTGCTCTTGCTCTTGTTCTCCCTCCGCGCGTGAGAGGAGCTTGGTGGGCCCCCATCCCTGCGCGTCTATGACATCTGCGCGACTGCGCTTCGCCGCTGAATGCGTGCTATGCATTGCGTGAGCTGATGGCGGTTCAGAATTTATTTTAAAGGCCTTGCCGCAACAAACTGCCATGCATGGCGTGAGCTGATGGCGGTTCAGGATTGGGCCATGTGGACATGTGTGCAACCATGTGGACATGTGTGTGACAAGCACGAAAATCCTTAGTATATGTAGTTGCCTCGCGTTGCATTTGTTTATGGCGAGGAAGAAGAGACGAACCGGTGTGGTCTGGTGTTTATGGTGGCTGCAGGTGGCCAGCCGGTGGGATGCATTGCTGCCTGACCCTCGCCGCCAGAAGCTCGCCAGCCCAAAGCACAGATTCGATCAGGTCGTGCACACCGATGGAGTCGCCATCAGCGTGATGTTCCTGCGGCCCAAGCCTGCAGCTGCACCCGCAGAGCTGCCGCGGATGAGCAAGGGCATGGGCGCAGTCAACCCGCTGGCCCACCTCCACGCGGAGTGGCTGGGCGTGGACCCGGGCAAGACGAATATGGCCACGGTGGCGCACGAGGAGCGCAGCGCCGACGGCTCAGTGGTGTCCGTACGGCACTGGACGCTAACCGCCGGGCAGTACTACCGCGACAGCGGCATCACACGGCAGACCCAGGCGACCAAGATCTGGCTGGCCACGGTGAAGACGCAGCTCACAGCCCTGTCACAGGTCAGCAGCAAGCCCTGCTCGCTGGCCTCGTACCGGCGCTTCGCTGACACAGTCCTGGAGACGTACGACGCCATGTGGGCCGAGGTCTCGAAGAAGCGCTGGGCCAACGCCAGGTTCAGGCTGTACTGTGGCAAGAAGCGCGTGGTGGCTTCGTTCTGGGCCAAGGTAAGGCCCAATAACCCTAACCCACGAGCTAGGCAGCAGCCAACCAAAGTCAGCTCACCTGGCCAGCTGCTGCTGTTGTCGCCTCTGTTGCTGCTGCTATACCTCACCTTACACATGTGTGCCACTGTGTCTTGATATATGTGGCTGCAGGTCAACAAGCAGGCAAAGAAGCTGTGGCCGGACCGCATCCTGGCCCTGGCCTATGGGGCAGCTGGCTTCAATGGCAGCGGCACCATTGGCTGCAGGGGTGTCCCTGTCAGCCAGATGCAGAAGGAGGCAGTGAAGCAGTTCAGGCCAGAGCGTGTGGTGCTGGTGGATGAGTTCCGCACCAGCCGGGTCAGCTCAGCCGACAACACCCCCAGCGAGACCCTCCTTGACACGCCGCCCGAGTCCTTCAGGTGAGGGGGTCGAGTATAGGGAGTTGTTGGCAGTGTTGGGAGGTGGTGGAGTCAAGGTGACTAGGTAGGGTCAAGATGAAAAATCTTACAAATGTGCATTGCCCCATGTGTCCATGCAGGTGGCTGCGGCCAGTGAAAAGCATGGCAAAGCGTTCCCAAGTCCGGGGCCTGATGTGCTTAACAAGCATCAACAACATCACCAGGTAAGCATTGACCCAACCCTACACATGTGCATGACATGAGCATATCCCACATGGCATGACACATGAATTGACGTCATGCATCTTCCACACCCATGTGCAGGTTCTATGACCGGGACGTGTCAGCCGCGCTGAACATCCGCCGCTGTGCAGTCGGCCCAGGGCCACGTCCCACTGAGCTGTGCTACTGGACTAACCGCCCAGCCATGCCAAAGCCAGGCCAGCCAGGCCAGGAGTGGGTGGAGATACCCGACAAGCCCCTGTTGCGCAAGTGGCAGTGCCAGTTGCAGCAATAGCCAGCTACAGCTCAAGACAATCCCAAGCAAAAAAAAACCATGAAACCCTCACAAAGGGGATGTGTGTGGCACAGGCACAGGCACTGGCACAGGCACACACACCAGAAGGCTGAGCTGAAGTGGGCATTAGGCACACTGTCGGTAGCCTTTACAATGATGAGCTCGCAGCCCGGTTCGATTCCAACTCATGCTTTATTTTGGTGTAGCATGAGGGCTGTGGGGTTCAGGAGGTGCAAAGGGGTGTTAAATAAGAAAGAAATTCGACGTGCTACGGAGCAGCGACGATGGGCGACCTCGTCGCGTACAACCCTGGAGGCAGCCTCTCGATTGTCTCTCACAAGTCAGCTGAGCAGCTCCAGGAGGAGCAAGAGAAGCGGAACAAGGACGTGAGATGAGCACAATAGTTCACAGTGGTTGTTAGCTTGCACACTTGCTTTTTCTGATGGACCGTCATGGCCAGAGTGCAGGCAGCCATCCTAGAGGAAAAGCTCAAAATCATCAACGAGGAGGTGCCCACACGCGTGTACAACACATGCAGCAGCAGTGCAGGCGCGGGCAGCGGAGACTTCCATATGTACAGACTGGTGCGTTGCCACCTTCCAATAAAACTGACAAATGCCGCCCCCTTGTCCCTCACTAGGGCCTCCAACTGAGCCGGACCAGTAATGGCCACTAGCAGCATATACTAGTGACCAATACTGTCCCGACTCATAATGGTGTTAATGGGCTGTGTGGAGTAAACCCAACGCACATGGATATGGTGCATGAGTGCCTACCACCTACACTATTGCCTGACCGCGAGGGCTATTGTGTAGAGTTGGCATGAAAAACATGCACTAATTGTAAGCTGATGGCGGCTCAACAAAGGGGGCACACACTACTGTGCCACAGCAGGCTGCTGCTGCTGCTGCTGCTCCTGGGCCTTGAGGGGCTTGTCGCGCAGCCGCTTGTAGCCCAGGCCAGGGTACTCCTTGCCCTTGGCTGGCAGAGCTCCCTGGTCTGGCCAGTAGCACAGCTCCAGCGGGCGCCACCTGCTCTCCCCAATGCGCTGCATGTTCAGCGCTGCATTGCAGTCCCTGTTTACCCACCTGCCTGGCTGTGGTGCTGGCTTGGCTTTAGCAGCCTTGCCCTGGGCTTTGCCTCTGCCCTCAATAGGCTCAGTGGGCTCAGCTGCCTGCTCAGCCTTGGTGCGCTTGCTGCGCTTGGCTGGCGGCGGAGTGCTGTGCCCAGGCTCTGAGGCTCCTGCCGGTGTTGCTGCCTGGCTGCTGCGCTGCACAAGGCACACAGGTTACTTGACATGGTGGCACACCACCTTTCAGTCCCTTACCCTCCCTCCCACCCACCCACCCTCACCTTCTTGAAGAACTGCTCCAGTGCCCGGTCCTGGGCTCCGTACAGCCTCAGCCGCTGCCGTGCCCACTTGGGGTCCAGGTACACCTCCCACACCGCATCCCAGGTGGCCAGCGTGACGGTGATGTGCTTAAGGTTGGCCACCAGGAAGGTGCCGGCTGAGCTTGCTGCTGCCAGGTGCTGGAGGTGGGGTTTGATCGGTGCTAGCCACCGCTCGGTGTCGCGGCGAGCGTTGTTCAGGCCGCTGTCATGCTTCAACTGGCTCTTGGTCAGCTTCCACTGGGCCAGCTGGTCAGCTATCAGCTGGCCTGTCGCCGGATCCCACACCCCTGAGGCTGCGCTGACTGCCTGGGTGACGCCGGGGTCAATGCCCACCCCAGTCTGTGTGGCTGGATCAAACACAAACTCACGTGGCTCAGCTATGCCCTTGCCTATGTGTGGGAGTCCCACTGCATGGGCCGCTGCTGCCTGTTGCACTTGGGCGGCTGCTGCTGCTGCTGGCAGCTGGGGTTGGGGCTGGAGGAGGGGAGAGGGGGCGTGTGTAGTGCACACACACGCTGTCACCGTCTGTCTCCACAGTCCTCTCAAACTCAAACCCCTGGCCGTGTTGAACCACCTGGCCCAGTGGTGCTTCAGTGCTGGCTCTGAAGTGAAGGCTGCCCTAGTCTCCTTGGTTAGCCCCAGCTGCTTGCACACCCCATGCAACACCCTGCTGTCTAGCCTGATGAAGTGAAGGCCCACCCTGGCCATGGGGGTGAGGGTGAAGGGTGGTGGGCAGGTCAGGGAGCGGGGACCAACCCCACGCCTTTTGCCCCGCTTTGGCTGCCCTGGCACAGGTAGGGTGGGGGGTTGCTGCCACTGCTCGAGACACCGGCACACATGCACTGCATGCTGCATGCGGCAGGGCAGGGGCATGGTGTCCTGCAGGGACCCCTTGCTGCTTCATGCCCAGCAGACGGCGGTGCTTGTTAGCCTCCTTGATCAAGTCAGCCACATGCCCCTTGTCCAGGTTGACGGCCTGCAGCTCTGAGCTCTGGGTGTTGATGCCATACCCGCACGCCATCTTGATGAATAGCTGAGCCTCCTCCCCGCTCCAGCCTAGCCGGGCCCTGGCTGCCTTGGCGTACAGCTTGACAACGCGCTCTGCATGTGCATGCAGATCAGGTCAAGGTCACAGGTCAGGTCTAGGTCAGGTCAGGGTCAGGTCAGGTTCCAGGTCAAGGTCAGGTACCAGGTCAGGTCATTTCAGGGTCCAGGTCCTAGTCCAGGGTCTATGCCCCACCATCACTGCCTGGGTTGGAGTAGTGCTGCTGCATGGCCACCGCCAGCTGCATGGAGTGTGCGTCGATTGTGTTGGCGTCGCCCCTTAGGTTGATGTTGCCCAGCTCCTGCAGCTTGGCCAGCAGCGCCTGGTTGCTGGGGTCCTCAAAGACGGGCATGAGTATGGGGTTGCGGCGCTGCCTTGGGCGCACAAGGCGCCGCTGCAGCTGGTTGTAGACAGTCTTGAAGTTGGTGTTGGCGTAGAACTCACAGAACTCCTTGAGCTGCCTCAGCATCACAGGGTCCTCGCAGTCAAGGGGCACAGGTGGCCCACTGGGTGCTGCGGGTGCAAGGGCTGCCAGACGGGCGCTGCAACGCCTTGGGGTGGGCTGCGTGACTGGCTCAGGCTCTGGCTCCGACTCTCCGACTCTCCGGCTCAGATTCACAGTCTGACTCAGAGTCATAGTCACTGTCCGACTCCATGCTGGCAGGCTGGGCAGGGGCAGGCTGGGCAGGGCCTCGTGGGGGGAGTGGAGGTAAGGGGGGAGCATGAGGGGCTGGAGGCGGCTGCACGGCTGGAGGTTCAGGGGCGCTGAGGTGCCTGGGCTGTGTGCCAACCACCTGGCTAAGTGGGGGCTGGCTTGGGTGGCACAGTCAGGCAGCACATCAGGGCCGCGACTGGCCTGTCATGCGGCTGGCTCTATGATTGGATGTTTTGATTGGAAATGGCTGAGGTGGCCTGCGCCTGTTCCCCACAACAGGATAGAGCAGGCGGGGGGCCACCTCACCTGCTGTGAGCTGTCAGCCTGCGGGTCTTTAGCGCTGCCCGTGGTCCAGCTGCTGCCTACACTGCTGATAGCCATTCACTGCTTAGCTGCTGTTAATACTCCCATACCCCAATGCCCTGCTTGTAGTCTGAGCCACTGAGCCTACCCACCACCACCACACCACTACCAGCACCAGGATTTCATGCCTAAGCATGGGTGGGGGAGAATGGGGTAGGGCCTGCTGCTGCTACTGCTGCTGCACAAAGCAGGCCAGACTCGATAGATTCAGCATTTCACTCTTACTGGTCGGTAGCCGGCACTGTGGTTGGGCTGCCATGCGGTCCAGTGCATCTACCTGCTGCAGAGCCTGTATCTTGCATTACAGAACAAGTCATGGCATCATGCATGCACCTGCTTTCTGGCAACTGCCTGGCAGCAGTGCAGCTGGACAAGGCCAATGCATGCCCGCAGAAGAATGATGACTTGGCACGTGTCACCGGCTACTAAAGCCACAGGTCTCATGGGCTGGGTGACACCCCCATGACAATGAGATCCAGCCCAGTGGTCTTGCTGCTCTGGGCAGTTGGTGGTTGGTTGGGCTGCACCACTTCCATGCAGGGCCATGCAAGGCCGAGGCTATGCACAACCAACACTTGCAGGGACTAAAGTAGGAAGGAAAGTGTCGCACCATGTCGATTGACAGCTGCCTGGCCCCTTCTCCTCCACCTTCCCATTCCCCTCCCCTTCCCCTTCATCACACCTGAGGGCTGAACTCCATCTGAACCCATCCACATCCGTCACTATCACCCATCATTCACACTTGTCATTAGTTTCATCCAGCACCCTCATCCACCAATGAGTGCCGTTATCATCCTGTCTTTGCAATAGCTATCACGAAGGGTGACTAGCCGTGTTCCTCATCATCAGGCGCAACAGTACCACATGCACTGTGTTGGACCGTAACACTGAAGCTTGGCAGTTGGCCGACTACCTAGCTCATGGCCCTTGAGCAACCCTAGGGTAATGGCTAGAGTGGTGGTGGCGAGGGTGTTGGGGTGGTGGCTATAGTTTTGACGGGATGGACTCTTGCAGGTGAGGAAGGCTGAGCAAGAACGCTTGCATCGCATTGACATAGCATACAACAAGAAGAAGGAGATGGACGAGTTTGAGGTCAGTTGCTGCTTTGCCACCATGTTATGGGGCCTTGTCATAAGCAGTAGAGCCTTGATCATGCCGCACTACGTTCCATGGGGCTTGACCCAGAATATGTATGGTCCGACATTAACATGCGCAGCTAGCTTACTCACACACCCTGGCACTGCATGTAGGCGAGACGGCAGAAAATGGAGGAAGAAGCGGCTGAGCGCACAGCGAAGAAGAGGTTGCAACGGCAGAAGAAGAAACAAAAGAAGAAGAGCAAGGCTTTTGCAACAGCAAATGCTAGCACTGCAAAGGAGGAGCAGTCAGATGACAGTAGTGACAATGATGACAAACCACCTGCTCAGGCAGACCTAGATTGACGGCACACAAGTGGGGCGAAGGGTGTGTTGCTGGTTTCTTTTCTGGGTTTGAAACACTCCTCACTGTTAGCAGGAGCTGCTTGGCATCACTTTGACTCAGTGGAGTTTTTTCGTGTGCCCGGATGCATCCTTTGTAGCTCATACTGGCATGCCCTTGACCATCACACACAGGCAAATTAGTGCGGATATTCGTCATCCTAGGGGGGTAGTTTTTTGATGCGGTTCGCCTCGGATTGTCCTTGCGACTCCAACGCCACTTGACGCTTGTTGAAATTCTGAGTGTTTGAGCAGTTGGAGTGTAGGTACCTACAGTACTGTAGGTGTCTACAGTACTGTAGATGTCTACAGTACTGTAGACACCTACAGTACTGTAGGTCAGATTTGACAAGGTCTCTTGTAAATAGGGTACCATGCTGTTCTCCACATTCAAACCACCAATTGCTACCGCAATTGCACCGTCAGCTTCTGCGTGCTATAAATAGTGAGAGGCGTCGAAGCGTAGGCCCGCAAGCTCGATATGGATATTTGTGCCGAAAGTTGTGTCCACGCAATAAGGTCGCCATAGGGAGCTACATACATACGTGTAAGGTCTAAGGCCGGGGCCCGTCTCTATCGCAAGCTAGGTCCGTTCTGTCGGTTGTACTGGGTAGCTCGGCTTGCAAGCTCCCGCAAAGCTGTGGATGTTGATGATGCCCCGCAATCACAACAACCTCCTGCACCGCACCCTCCCGTGTAATATCGAGTGCGGCAGAGATTGCCCCAAAAGTTGTTTGCGGTTGGCCCTCAACCATCCATCATTACATCTAACCTCACATCATTACATCATGACTCTTAGCCTACATCATTACATCACCACTTGTGGTCCTGCCAATCACTGCATGCATGGTATGGGCAAGGGATCTGACTCTTGCAAGGGCTGGTCTCAGGGTCGATACCTAACCCTAGAGGCTGAATAATGCTGGGCTCGGCAACATAGGCACGCTTTGTTGTCAGCGCATTTGCATAGCACTGTCGGGATAGCAAACGAGCTTGGGCTACATTGAGTTGTTCCTGCATGGGGGTGAAGGGGGCATGGGGGTTAAGGATGCATGGGGGGAAGGCAGCTACAGTACTGTAGACACCTACAGTACTGTAGACCCCTACAGTACTGTAGACACCTACAGTACTGTAGACACCTACAGTACTGTAGACACCTACAGTACTGTAGACACCTACAGTACTGTAGGCAGCAGCAGCAACAGCAGCAGCAGCAACAGCTGCAGCAGGGGGGCAGCAGCAGCAGCAGCAACAGCAACAGCAGGGGGGCAGCAGCAGCAGCAGCAGCAGCAGCAGCAGCAGCAGCAGCAGCAGCAGCAGCAGCAGCAGCAGCAGCAGCAGCAGCAGCAGCAGCAGCAGCGGGGGGCAGCAGCAGCAGCAGGGGGCAGCAGCATTCATGGGAGCAGCATCAGAGCCGTGGATTCAACCCGCCGCAGGTTTCATATTTTGGTCAGGTGGGCAGGTGGTGGTGCTCGGTGACTTGCGACATTCCCAGACACATGCACCCCTGCAACACTGCAGCCAGGTATCCTGTATAGCTCTATCAGTTGAATACCCGATTTGAAGGTCCCGAGTCTGGAGGTGACCTAAACGCAATGCTTGCATGGTTCACTCGTCATGTAAAACATCTCTGTGCCCCTTCTCCTTAGCCGCCGTGTCACCACTATCTAAACGGATAATGCAGTCTCCACTTAAGCGATCCGCGCTCTGTGCCAGTAACGCTTAGTGCAGATGCATGTTGTGCTATATCCACCTCACTCCTACAAATTAATCCCTGCGTCCGTCCCTGCGTTCTACCGACCTTGTCCGATCGGGCTGAAATTTTAATAGATGGTAGTTTGCACTCTAGTAACAGGGCCACAGCGCAGCCGCCTTTGAATTTCTTGAAATATGTTTTCTGAAAAATATGTTTTATATTCTGCAAACTACCATCTATCAAAATTTCAGCCCGATCGGACAAGGTCGGTCAACACGCAGGGACGGACGCAGGGATTAATTTGTAGGAGTGCTACCACCTCATTGCAGCCATCGCACCAGCTTAACTCGTGCGGGCTTTGGAGTGTCGCGGCTCCTACCAGGCCGTGCGCACATATAGCACGCGCTAGGGAGACCAATGGGGGTCCCTGCCAAGGTTTGCATCGCAAATCGTGCGAGTTAGGACATTGGGCGCCCATCATGGCTTCAGCGTAATTTGCTGCGCAGCCACGCCAGTGCTGCCTGTTGAGAGCCTTGAGCCAGCCCAGACGGAGAGTCACATCCCCAACCGTGAGTAAACTGCAACCCACTGTCTTTCCCCAACTCCAGCTCCCAACCAGCCCCTGTTTGCTGCACAGATACAACCTACGCTGGCTGCCTCAGCAGCAGGCTGGGCATCAGTGAAGACCGAGCAGCCTGGCTAGTCTCCTGCTGGCCCAGCCTTGTGTCCCACCCCTTGCCTCTGGTCCATGCCGCTGTGCGCACCGTGTGCGCTGTGTTTGAGTGCACCACCCCGCAAGCTATGGAGGCGATGGTGAAGGAGCAGCGCCTGCTGCTACACACCCGACCCCGGGACATCAGAGGACAGCTGCGGCAGCTGGCAGCAGCGCTGGGCATGGAGGCGGCAGCCCTGAGGCCAGTGGTGAGAAGGGCGCCGAGTGTGCTGTATGAAGAGCCTATGGCTGTGCGGACCCGCCTGGCTCAGGTGGCGCAGCTGCTGGGTGCACCCCTCCCCCGCATCCTCCAGCTCCTCACCCAGCAACAGCCACTGCTGTTGGTCACCAGCCCAGACACTATCCAGGAGCAACTCACTGCACAGTCCCACCTGCTGGGCCTGAGTCCAGCAGGGGCCAAGGCACTACAGCTGAAGCATCCCCACATGCTGCTGCTCTCCCCCACCGCCTTAAATGCCAAGCTGCAGCAGCTGAAACACGTGTTGGGCCTGAGCAGCCGTGCAGCCCAGGACCTGGTGCGTGCCTACCCCCCGCTGCTGCGGGTGTCCGTCACTCGCATCGCCCAGCAGGCACTCGACTTGCACAGTCTGCTGCCCCAGGCGCACCTGGCTTCCCTCGCAGCCCAGGAACCCAGTCTGCTCTACCGCCCAGCTGCCAATGCCAAGGCCAGCCTGCACCAGCTGCAGCAGCTGCTGCGCTGCAGCCCAGCCGACGCAGCAGCCCTGGCCACGCGCCGCCCCGCCCTGCTCACCAAGAGCCCCTCAGCACTGACCGCCTCCTTCCAAGCCCTGAGCCCCTGGCAGCTGAGCCAGGAGCAGAAGAGTGAGCTGCTGACCTCACACCCAGTGCTGCTGCGCCTGGCGCCCACAGAGGTGCACCTGCGCTGCCGCTGGCTGCGCCGCGTCATGCTGCATAGCGCGCTGCTGCACAGCCAGCTGCGAGAACTGCGCATGCCGCTGCTGGGAGTGCTGCTCATGCACTTGCCCGGGACTTGGTCGCGCCTGGAGTTCGTAGGGCGCAGGGCAGCGGGGAGGCCACTGGACGTGTTGTGGGTGGTGGAGAGCGGGGACCAGGCGTTTGAGGCGGCCTGCCCTGGGCACGCAGCATGGCGGGCGTGGCGGCAACAGCAGCTGGTGAGGGTAGCAGTGGGAACACACACCAGGTGGATGGCTGGGGCGCTTGATGTGAGCCCTGCTAGGTCAATGGCGTCATCAGTTTTATTAGCATCAGGCAACCTTGTTTACTAGCTATTTCAGTGTATGTAAGCGAACAAGTTTGATGGCTAAGCCGCTGTCAGTGTGCTCTGAGCTTAGGCATGCACCGTGAACCCCTGCTGCTGCAAAGCAGCAAGAGCATAGGCAGGCCTTAGCTGGTGCCCGGCCCCCATTGCTTGCAGACCAGACTGGGTGTTATGGCACCATCATGTCATGAGGTGACTGTGCTTTGGTGGTGGTGATGGTGGTGATGCAGAGGGGATGTCGGCCGTGGCGAGTGCCTCCTGCACCGCTGATGCCTGGTGAGGGGGTGGGCGGGTCAAGGCCTGCCTGCCTGCCTGCCTGCCTGCCTGCCTGCCTGCCTGCCTGCCTGCCTGCCTGCCTGCCTGCCTGCCTGCCTGCCTGCCTGCCTGCCTGCCTGCCTGCCTGCCTGCCTGCCTGCCTGCCTGCCTGCCTGCCTGCCTGCCTGCCTGCCTGCCTGCCTGCCTGCCTGCCTGCCTGCCTGCCTGCCTGCCTGCCTGCCTGCCTGCCTGCCTGCCTGCCTGCCTGCCTGCCTGCCTGCCTGCCTGCCTGCCTGCCTGCCTGCCTGCCTGCCTGCCTGCCTGCCTGCCTGCCTGCCTGCCTGCCTGCCTGCCTGCCTGCCTGCCTGCCTGCCTGCCTGCCTGCCTGCCTGCCTGCCTGCCTGCCTGCCTGCCTGCCTGCCTGCCTGCCTGCCTGCCTGCCTGCCTGCCTGCCTGCCTGCCTGCCTGCCTGCCTGCCTGCCTGCCTGCCTGCCTGCCTGCCTGCCTGCCTGCCTGCCTGCCTGCCTGCCTGCCTGCCTGCCTGCCTGCCTGCCTGCCTGCCTGCCTGCCTGCCTGCCTGCCTGCCTGCCTGCCTGCCTGCCTGCCTGCCTGCCTGCCTGCCTGCCTGCCTGCCTGCCTGCCTGCCTGCCTGCCTGCCTGCCTGCCTGCCTGCCTGCCTGCCTGCCTGCCTGCCTGCCTGCCTGCCTGCCTGCCTGCCTGCCTGCCTGCCTGCCTGCCTGCCTGCCTGCCTGCCTGCCTGCCTGCCTGCCTGCCTGCCTGCCTGCCTGCCTGCCTGCCTGCCTGCCTGCCTGCCTGCCTGCCTGCCTGCCTGCCTGCCTGCCTGCCTGCCTGCCTGCCTGCCTGCCTGCCTGCCTGCCTGCCTGCCTGCCTGCCTGCCTGCCTGCCTGCCTGCCTGCCTGCCTGCCTGCCTGCCTGCCTGCCTGCCTGCCTGCCTGCCTGCCTGCCTGCCTGCCTGCCTGCCTGCCTGCCTGCCTGCCTGCCTGCCTGCCTGCCTGCCTGCCTGCCTGCCTGCCTGCCTGCCTGCCTGCCTGCCTGCCTGCCTGCCTGCCTGCCTGCCTGCCTGCCTGCCTGCCTGCCTGCCTGCCTGCCTGCCTGCCTGCCTGCCTGCCTGCCTGCCTGCCTGCCTGCCTGCCTGCCTGCCTGCCTGCCTGCCTGCCTGCCTGCCTGCCTGCCTGCCTGCCTGCCTGCCTGCCTGCCTGCCTGCCTGCCTGCCTGCCTGCCTGCCTGCCTGCCTGCCTGCCTGCCTGCCTGCCTGCCTGCCTGCCTGCCTGCCTGCCTGCCTGCCTGCCTGCCTGCCTGCCTGCCTGCCTGCCTGCCTGCCTGCCTGCCTGCCTGCCTGCCTGCCTGCCTGCCTGCCTGCCTGCCTGCCTGCCTGCCTGCCTGCCTGCCTGCCTGCCTGCCTGCCTGCCTGCCTGCCTGCCTGCCTGCCTGCCTGCCTGCCTGCCTGCCTGCCTGCCTGCCTGCCTGCCTGCCTGCCTGCCTGCCTGCCTGCCTGCCTGCCTGCCTGCCTGCCTGCCTGCCTGCCTGCCTGCCTGCCTGCCTGCCTGCCTGCCTGCCTGCCTGCCTGCCTGCCTGCCTGCCTGCCTGCCTGCCTGCCTGCCTGCCTGCCTGCCTGCCTGCCTGCCTGCCTGCCTGCCTGCCTGCCTGCCTGCCTGCCTGCCTGCCTGCCTGCCTGCCTGCCTGCCTGCCTGCCTGCCTGCCTGCCTGCCTGCCTGCCTGCCTGCCTGCCTGCCTGCCTGCCTGCCTGCCTGCCTGCCTGCCTGCCTGCCTGCCTGCCTGCCTGCCTGCCTGCCTGCCTGCCCGCCTGCCCGCCCGCCCGCCTGCCCGCCTGCCCGCCTGCCCGCCTGCCCGCCTGCCCGCCTGCCCGCCTGCCCGCCCGCCCGCCCGCCCGCCCGCCCGCCCGCCCGCCTGCTTGCATGCTCCCTGACAACCTCAGCCCCAGCCCTGCCCGCCTGCCCGCCTGCCCGCCTGCCCGCCTGCCCGCCTGCCCGCCTGCCCGCCCGCCCGCCCGCCCGCCCGCCCGCCCGCCTGCTTGCATGCTCCCTGACAACCTCAGCCCCAGCCCTGCTGGTGTATCGTGCCCTTCACCCTGTGCCTCCACCCAGTGCAGCCCCTGCTGCAGCCAATTGCTGTCACTCCTGTTGCTAGTCCCAGCTGTTGCCCCTGCACCGCTAGGTGGCCCAGCCAGTGTGAACCCCTTGGGGCACGCCTACCTCACCCCTGGCATCCCTGGCAAGCCTGGCTGGCCCCCTGCTGCCCCACCCCCCAGCTCTGGCCGCCGTCCTGTGCGCATGCGGGTGGTGGTGCATGAGGCGCATGCCGTTCGGTTGGGTGGCAGCCTCCTCAGCAAGCCACGCCGCCAGGAAACAGTCTTAGAGGCAGCAGCGCCAACAGCGGAGTCACATCCAGGAAGGCTCGCAGCAGAGCTGAAGAGGGGAGGGACGGGTGTGGGCGAGCCATCTGCCTTGGCTGCACCTCGCCTGCATACTGGACAGGCAGCTGCTCAGCCTGTGGTGCTGGACCCCTCAACACAGCTAGCAGGGCAGCCAGTGACGTTTGGGCCAGGGGGAAGGGAGAGGCAGCGGCGAGGGGCATCCTATGCCCTGAGACCTTGTGCCACCATGCCTCCTGCCCCAGCAGGTCAGCAGCCTGGCGTGGGGCCGGGATGGCCACTGCAGCAACCACAGCAGCATCAAGCAGAGGAGCTGGCTGCTGCGCCTGGGAGGGCACCTGCACCCTTACCTATGCGGCAGCCATGGGTGCCAGTACCACCTTCTTGCCCCTTGTCGCCTGCCCATGTGAAGGGAGGTGTGGGAAGCTGGCTGCCCAGCAAGCCCGTTGTGCTTCCCTGGGGCCCACCCCCTCCACCAGCTCCAGCTGCCTGGCCGCAGCCACCTCCCCCACCCCCCACCCTGCCATCAGTGCAGCTGGGTGCAGTGCAGCAGAGCCTCACCCCAAATCAGGTACCCCACCTCCAAAAGGGCACCCAGGATCACCAACAGCCCTTGTTAGCACAAGCGGGTTTGCATGACCAGAGCCAGGACCCACTCCAGGACACATCCCAGCTCCAGCCACCGCCGTCAGGCTGGGCTGCAGAGGGAGGTCAGGTGGGGTGGTGCCCAGGTCCTGCGCCCTTCCCAG
Organism: Haematococcus lacustris; assembly: GCA_030144725.1. Classification (NCBI taxonomy): domain Eukaryota; kingdom Viridiplantae; phylum Chlorophyta; class Chlorophyceae; order Chlamydomonadales; family Haematococcaceae; genus Haematococcus; species Haematococcus lacustris. The sequence goes on along the minus strand of JASKMD010000008.1, from coordinate 20,447,644 downwards.
CTGCTGCACCCTGGCCGCATGCTCAGCCCCCACTCTGTCAGCACCGGGGCCATGGCAAGCAAGGGCAGGGGCAGGGGCAGGGGCAGGGGCAAGGGCGGGGGCGGGGGCGGGGGCGGGGGCAGGGGCAGGGGCAGGGGCTGCCTGTATCACAGCAGCAGTCAGGGGCCCAGTCAGGACCCTTCAAGCATCAGGCACAACGCCCGCCACCACAGTGGCCACAGCCCCCACCCCCACCCCTTACCCAGCTTTATCCACTGCCCCTATACCAGCATGGGTGTCAGAGTCAGCCCCAGCCCCAGCCCCAGCCCCAGCCCCAGCCCCAGCCCCAGCCCCAGCCCCAACTCCAGCCCCAGCCCCAGCCCCAGCCCCAACTCCAGCCCCAGCTGCAGCCCCAACCCCAGCCCCAGCTGCAGCCCCAGCACCAACCCCAGCTGCAACCCCTGTTGCACCCACCATGCCAGCAGCAGCTGCAGGCTACTCCCCAGCCCCTGCCACATGCGTCACACAGTGGCACCTCGCGCCATCCGCACCATCATCCACCTGCCCAGCTGACGGTCCCCCCAGCCTCCAGCGCTGAGACTGTTCTGGTGCTCCAAGAGGAAGTGGCTAAGGGGTGATGACAGGCAGAAAGGTCACTCCAATGATTATCATCATTGTCGTCAAGGTCCTCATCACTTTGCATGTGCATACCTATGGCATGACGATGACCAGCGTTGCTCTAGCTTATACCCCAACCGCTTTGCTGATTGCGTATGCTGCCAGGATGTGGACGGAGGTACTGAACCTGGCAACATCGTATGATGGCCCGCACCAACTATGCCATGACATAGTCGCAGGATGTTTGCCTAGGGGGCCTGGCTAGGGACCTAGGGCCTAACTCAACCTTTTTGTTTAACCTTGAGCGTGAGCGTGAGCCTGTAGCTTCCTTTTCCCTTCCTATGCGAGAGGGCGCAAGGGGAAAGTAGTACAAGGGAGATGAGAAGGTAGTGTCTGAGGATTGAAGGTGCTTTCTCGCGCAAGGCACTAACGCCTACATCTGTAACGGCCGGCCTAGCTCAGCCCCCACTCTGCCAGCCCCCACTCAGCCCCCACTCTGCCAGCACTGGGGCCATGGCGAGCAGGGGCAGGGGCAGGGGCGGGGCCAAGGCCAGGGGCAGGGGTGGGGGCAGGGCCAAAGCCAGGGGCAGGGCCAAGGCCAGGGGCAGGGCCAAGGCCAGGGGCAGGGGCGGGGCCAAGGCCAGGGGCAGGGGTGGGGGCAGGGCCAAAGCCAGGGGCAGGGCCAAGGCCAGGGGCAGGGGCAGGGGCAGGGGCAGGGCCAAGGCCAGGGGCAGGGGCAGGGGCAGGGGCAGGGGCAGGGGCAGGGGCAGGGGCAGGGGCAGGGGCAGGGGCAGGGGCAGGGGCAGGGGCAGGGGCAGGGGCAGGGGCAGGGGCAGGGGCAGGGGCAGGGGCAGGGGCAGGGGCAGGGGCAGGGGCAGGGGCAGGGGCAGGGCCAGGGCCAGGGCCAGGGTGTGCCATTCAGTCCACGAGCGACTGCCCTCAGTGACGCTGACACGGCTCGCTGCCACCGCCATAGGCAATGACCGGATTGGACTCCAAGTTGGAGTCGGGAAGCGTGGTAGACTAGATCACCTAGTACGACAGAAACAAAGACAAAGTGACAGTTGGACCGGGCCACTCCACACTGAGGTATAAGGGTGGGCAGAGGGCAGAGCTGCAGCCATTCAAATGCCAGTCAGCTGTCCAACTAACCCATATGTAGGGAGCTGTCCATATGTAGGGATGTAAGATGAGTGGTCTCGCATCATGCCTAGCACCACGGCGAGTTGGTGGTGGGGCTGGTTATCAGCTATGGGTGCATAATCCGCGGGTCGTATGGTTGTTTTTTTTAGATTGATTTCAGCCGTTCAATGCTATGAAACGACCATTGTGACTCAGCGCGCCATGCAAGTGCAGTGCAGTGCCCTCGCACACAACGCACTCACGCCCCACTGCGATGTACATAGGCCAGGGCGCTCACAAAGTATGCGCTGATGTTACCGCGAGACCAGTTAAACCCGGGCGGGGACTCGTGGCAGGTGTTGAGTGCTTGTGGGGCAAGAAACCAGTGCGTAAGCCACCAAGCAACGTTGTAGCGCCTCCGCGTGAAAATGTTGGCGTCGGGGATGCCGCGAAGCCGCAATTCATGATGCCTGACCTGCAAGGCATCGTCAGCTCATTTCCGTGGCCCAGGCCACAGCAGACCTCCAGCCCCGATGTGAGCGTTGCTGTCCCAGGGTAGTTTTGAACACATACGTACGAACAGCGCTGCCCCAGGCGTGCACACAGCGACACGTCAATGCCACTGCAAACAGGTGTAACGCTTGTGACTTGCTTGTGGTTCTGACGAAGCTGAGCTGACTTCGCAGGGGCCTGTTGAGTCGACCACGCAGCGTCAGAAACCGCGACAGCCGGCAGACATCAGCCAGTTTTTGGTGGCAGCACCGGTATGGGAGCTGAAGCAGATGCGGCGCCTGTGCCACCTCACCAGTCTGACCTACAAGATGCACCTAGTCACGGTGGGGCTGCCTGCTTCGCATGGCACACAGCCTCCCCTACCAACATACCACCTGCTGAACTAAGTTTGTAATCAGCATTCAGGAGTGTTCACCACTGCTTGCACCAGGCGTGATGGCCTCCATGCTTCCCCTCCCATACCATTGTCCCACTTGTTGTTGTTGTGTAACCTCCCATGCAGCCCAGAGCATTGCGGCGCAAGCATGCGTTGGACCTGGTGACTACCTCCTGGGCCTGCGAGGTGCGCACATATGAGCCCAGCAAGACCGCGATTGAGATAGCGTCAGAGGGAGATGGCATGGCCATGTCAATGAGCGAAGCGTCAGCTCTATACATCCCAGGAGATCCCACCAGCCCAGAGCAGCCCAGCACCCCCGCCCCTTCCTCTTCGTCCCCATCCCTGAGTCTCTATGAGCCAGCGGCAGCGGATGGCCAGGGTAGCGGTCTGCCTCCCACCACGCTGCATCCTGCCACCGCCAGTGCTGACAGCGGTCGGGCCATCCCCTTGTCGTTGCTCCCAGCAGACCCCCCCAGCCCCAGCGGGGCAGATCCCACAGCAGCAGACGCAAGTAAGGCCGGGGCGGGGATCGCTCGGCGTTGGCAATCCACTGGTGAGATGGTGGCTGCGTTGGTGATGGAGGCAGCATCTGCTGCCTCCTCTGTGGCTGCGTCGGCCACAGCTGCTGCCACAAGCCCCCTGGCCTCAGCTGCCAGCAGCCTGTATGCGGGGCTGGCCTCCCTGCCCATTGCCTCGGCTCTGGGGGCAGGACCTCTCAGCTCCGCCCCTACCGCTGCCGCAGCTGTCATGGCTGCAGCAGCAAAGGCAGCGGCAGCAGGGGTGGGAGGTGCAGTGGCTGCCCTGCCCGGCACTCCCCCAAGCAGCAAAGGCAGTACCGCCAGTGGTGCTGGGAGTGGTGGAGCAGGCAGCTTGGCCTCTACAGCCTTGCCAGCTGCAGCTGCCGCATCGTCCCTGGCAGCCAGCCTGGCAGCCGCCGCCGCAGGGCCCGCCGCCATTGCCGCCGCTCCAGGCAGCACCTCGCGCCTGGCAGCTCCTGTGCAGTCCACCACGGGCAGCCCGGCCTGCCCCTCCGAATGGTTTGTGTGCGATGACCCCGCCTCAGCTGTGCGCTACTTCGTGATTCAGGGCTCAGACACCTTTGACCACTGGTGGGTGGAGGGTGGGCTGGAGTGGGGTGGGCTGGAGTGGGGTGGGCAGGTGGAGAGTGGGCTGGTGGAGGGTGGGCAGGTGGAGGGGAAGGGGCAGGTAGAGGGGGGTTGGAGACGGTTGGGCAGGTGGAGGGTGGGCGGGATGGGCTGTTAGTATGAGGTCTGGCTGGGTCGCTTTGCATGTGTGCAATCAACTTGCTTTGCCATAAGTGCCAGGCTAGTCACTGGTGTGTGGGCTGGCTGCTTAGTGGGTGGGTCAGTATGCCGATGTTGTGGGAAGCTGGCCAGCAGTGCGTGATGAGTCAGGGGAGGTAGTCTAGTGGTGCTGTCCTTTGGTGACCATTGTTGCTACAGGAAGCTAAACCTCACTTTTGATCCCGTAATATTCGAGGACCCAGGCTTGGGTGTGAAGGTGAGCATAGCTGGGCTGTGTCCAGAGCTGCCAGCAGTCAGTGGGTGGAGCACCCAGCACTGCCCCTCCACCAAGGGCTGAATTGGAGTCTGTCGAGACTATGTGGATGTGGAGGCTGCCCTGCAGGGGTGCCCTACCTGTGTTCTGCACCCTTGGACTTTGTCTGCCTGCTTCACAACTGAAATACCTTGGCCTCAGACGCGCCTAGCCTGCTTGTTGAGTGTGCGCTCCCACTGTTCCTCTCATGCACAATGCCACTGCTTCATGCTCAGCTTTGCCTGCTTTGCTGCCATGCAGCGTGTTCTCATGTGCGCCTGCTGCTACCAGCACAGCCATCACCTTGGCTACCTCACTCCTTGTCACACATCATGCATGTCACCTGTGAAAACCACGTCATAACCACATAAGTCACTCGCCTGACCCCTGCACGTCACTTGTTTGACGCCTGCAGGTGCACCGAGGTGTGTATGAAGCCGCCCAAATACTGTACAAGCGCTTCCTGCCCATGGTGTACGAGCACCTGGACTCCTCGCCCTGCGCCAAGGTTTGCTTCACGGTGAGCCTTGAACTACATCGCTGCAATGGCCCTGGTCCCTGACTGAGCCTTGGGTCCTGACGGCCGGATGACTCATTCTTGCCCCTTGTATCCTCACGTCATTTGTGTGCATGTGCCGGCTGCGCCTGTATGTGTGCAAGAGTCCAGCAAGCAGCCAGCCTGCCGCTGTGCCTCTTTCCCTTTACTTGATCCCTCACCAAGGAAACGGGTGTGTGCTATTGCTCCTGACCTTATGTCTTCCCACTATCACTTGCCGGCGCTGCACCCACACCCCTGCCGCTACTCAGCCCTCCGCCCCTTGATGGGTGTGACACACAGGGTCACTCTATTGGCGGCAGCCTCAGCACGCTGCTGGCCTTCATGTACATCAGGCGTGGGGTGCTGCCCCCTAGCAGCTTGGCCACCATCTACACCTATGGGGCTCCAGCCGTTTTCTGCGAGTTCTCCACACCCTCCCCCAGCAGCCCAGCCACCCCTGGCCCCACTCTGCCCACAAGGCCCACTCTGCCCTACCACCCCAAGGAAGTAGGGTTGGCCACAGTATCAACCACCCGTCAACCTGCCAACAGCAGCAGCAGCAGCAGCAGCAGCAGCAGCAGCCAGGGGCTGGCAGGCCTGTCCCCCCTCACATTATTGACGGTGGAACGCTCCTCAGCTGCGCTAGACGTGGATGACCCTCTGACCCGCCCCCTGCGCCTTCGCCAGCAACAGCAGCTCCTACGTTCTCCCCAACCCCTCCCCTCCCTTACACTTACTCCTACCACCATGGGGGTGGCCCTGGCAAACACCAGCAGCAGCAGCGGGCCTGGCAGCAGCCAGGGCGCTGGGCTGGTCGCTGATCCAGTCTGCCCCTGCTGCTGTGGTGCCGGGGAGCATGGTGGGGATGGGGCAGGGCTGCTTGCCAAGCTGGGCTTGCACATGCACAGTGTGCGCAATGTGATCATGGCCCGGGATATCGTGCCCCGCGCCTTTGCCTGTGACTACTCCCTAGTGGCGGACATCCTGAAAGGCTGGGGTGCAGGGTTCAAATCCCACGGAGGCCTGTTGCGACCTGGGAGGAAGCACCTGTATTCCTTTATTGGTCAGTTGGACTGCAAGGCTCACACACTGGGTGAAACTTGGCACGGCAATGGGGCATGGGTGAGCATGGGTGCGAGGGTTGTTGATGATTTGAAGACTATCTCGATTGACTGATGTTTTAGGTCATATTGAACCGGTTTATTTCAGGGTTTAAAGCTTTTGTGAGAGGGGGGTTGGCAGGTGTGGGAGGGTGCAGGGGAGGGTAGAGAAGAGGCCATGTGCTAGTCATGCTGCTCACAGCTGGGTGCACAATACCATGCTGTTGCTGCTGCACCTGCTAGGCACCTCTGCATTTGCCTCTCCTCCTCCTCCTCCTCTCCTGTTCGCCCCACCTCATCCAGTGCTGCCACTCTCTTGTCCCCACCCCTGCAGGGCGTTCAATGGTCATGCAGCCTGACCGCTGGCACTGGTTCGCTGGCTCTGACACTGACCACCCCCTGCTTCCTCCAGGGCCCAACTTGTGGCTCATCTCCACTCCCCAGCAGCAGCAGCAGCAGCAGCAGCAGGGTGCTAATCTCTACTCTCGCCTGCCCTCCCCCTCCCTGACCCCTACAGGCCTTCAGCAGCCAGGGGTCTCCCAAGGCAGGGGGTGGAGACAGGCAGGGCCAGGCCTGTCTTCCCCCTCCCGTGACTCCTTCAACGCTCCTGCACTCTCCCCGGATGGCTCTCCCTGTCTCCCCCCTAACCCAGCTCCCCCTATGGAGCCTAGCTGGGTGCATGGGGGCTGGGCAGAAGAAGAAGAGGCAGGCAGCCCACCCCCCTGCCCCCCAGCAGCTGCGTTACACCCTGATCAGCAAGTAAGCAAGGACGGCAATGACGACAACAGTGATGACTCCTCCTGCCCCTCCTCCACCTCTGCTACCTCTTCTGCTCGAACTTACCAAGACAGCAACCAAACTGGCTGCCACTCGCATGCCATCAGTGGCAACAGTCAAGACAGCCCAGCACCACAGCCCAGCACCACAGACATAGCTGCAGCAGCACAGCCAGAGCCTAGGGCCAGCCGGCAGGAGGCCAGCAGGCAGGTGGCAGAAACCCAAGGGGCTGCTGACTTGGCTACCAGTACTGCAGCGCCGAGGTCAGCCCAGGAGGTGATGTGGAGCCTGATGGATAGCCCACACCCTCTCGATATCTTAGCCGACCCAGGTGAGCAAGCGCAGTAGAAGCAGCAGTAGCGCAGCAGTAGAAGTTGCAGCCCAGTGGGAGCATTGCAGTGGATCAAAAGCACACCATTGTGGCGGCACATGAGTGGAGGGCCAGCCCTGATTCTGACCTTGGCCACCCAGCCCTGGCGCTGACCTTGGCGACCCTGACCCTCAGGTCTGTGTCCTGCCCTGCCCTGCTTTGATCCTCCCAGGAGCGTACCTGGAGCGCGGTTCCATCTCTCGCTTCCACAACCCAGACAACTACACAGCAGCGCTGGGGCGCATCATTTACCACCAACGCCAAGTCGAGGGCAAGGTGCCCAGCTGGGTGCTCAGTGCCTACAGCCGTGGCCTGGGCCTGCTGGCCGCTGAGGAGGCTGCTGAGGCGGAGCTGGGGCAGGGGCAGGGGCAGGGTCGGGGTTGGGCAGGCCACGGACAGGTAACAGGGCTGGGTAGCTGGCAGCAGGCTGAGGGAGGGGTGTGGGACAGCAGTGATTTTGACATGGCAGGGTCAGGCCCTGCTGTGTTGAACCCAGTGCGCAGCAGCATGGATGAAGGTCTGGCCTGATGTATGTCTGGCATGCACACAAGGAGGAACACAGCACAAAGAGGGTATGTGCCTCTGGTGCTTCGCAGTCAAGCAGCTCGGTATAAGGAACAGGGTCATCACAAGCATTATGTCGACAAGGCTCCAGGAGGTGTGGGGGCAGGGGCAAGGCTGCAGCGCGAGAAGGCTTAGAGCAGTGTGGTTGGGCTTCAATGACATTGTGTAGATAGTATCAGAAGTTGGAAATGAGAACATGCAGGTGTGCTCAGCAATAGAACGCAGCAGCAAGAGGGGTGGAGGTTTGACGAGACCCTGTGTGGCGTGCACCTGTACATTGATGGCCGGGGAAGGGGAGGGTACAACATGCTGGCTACGAAGTTGAGGACTGTCGTTGAGATGCTGACCCGTGTGCTGACATCCCTAGCAAGAGGGCTGGGCTGGGCTGGGCTGGGCATGGCATGGCATAACAATGCAGCACCTTTAGGACCCACAACCAACATCAACGCAGTCATCAATGCGCCACACAAATGCCTGATAGGCCAGCCCAGCCTAGCGGTACATAATAGTGCAGCAGGGGTGGACATTACAGTGCAGCGCCACCGCCACCCACAGGCAACATCAATTACTTCCCGACGACCCAGTTCCGCTTCCACTTCCGCTCCACTTCCGGTTCCACTCCCACTTCCGCTTCCACTTCCGGTGCCAACGCTCCGGTTAGATGGCGACCTGATGCACACCCCAACACGGCCACTCCGCTTGGTTAATGTTACTGAATCCTTGAGAGGAAACGCAAGCGGCCCGTCTCCCCCGCACAGAGTGCAGCCGGTACGCCGCAAAGCTGGATGAAAGGCTTTACCACCCCCCGAAGCTAACTGACGGCGTGACGCAATGTGCACCACGCGACATTGCGACTCCGTGCATCCGTGCGTGTGCTATGATTTCCCGTGTCTGCAGGTGCCACACTCCTAGACTTTAGTCCCTGCGTTTGTCCCTGCGTTTTGCCGACCTTGTCCGATTGGGCTGAAATTTTGGTAGATAGTAGTTTGCAGAAAATAAAACATATTTTTCTGAAAAAATATTTTGAAAAAATCAAAGGCGGCTGCGCTGTGGCTCTGGGGCGTAGGTGCAGGGATAAGTGCAGGGATAGGTTGCGGGCCACAGCGCAGCAGCTTTTGGATTTTTTCAAATATTTTTCTTGAAAAATATGTTTTATTTTCTGAAAACTGCCATCTATCAGATTTTCAGCCCGATTGGACAAGGTCGGTAGAACGCAGGGACAAACGCAGGGACTAAATTGTAGGAGTGCAGTGGCAGTGGGCAGCAAGACCAGGGGCAGGGGCAGGCTGTCAAGGTAGTAATTGCAGAGAGGCGCCAGGTCATCAAGGCAGCCCTGCGTGGCCTTGTGGAGGCAGCCCAGCCTGATCTCAGCCCAGCTGAAGTAGACGCATTTGTGGCAGAGGTCAACAAGCGTATGACCATGGGCAGCAAGCAGTGTGTCCTGGCAGCAGTCCTGTGCCTGTCAGTGTTGCTCCAGTCCTTCCTAGGTCAGCCCACTCGAGGCTTCCCAGCAGCAGGTCCAGCCCCAGGTCCCCCTCCCCCACCTGACCCAGCCTACCCTCCTTATGCTCACCCTCGCCTTGCCACACGCACCTCCCCCCGCTCTGCAGCCCCAGCCCAGCTGCCTCCCTCAGTGCCGCTCAACATCTTGGACCCCAAGACCCCAGCCCAGGCCCCACCTCCCCTTGCCCCAGCCCAGGCCCCACCTCCCCTTGCCCCAGCCCAGGCCCCACCTCCCCCTAACCCTGCCCAGGACCCCCCCCCACCCCCTGCCCAGAACCCCCCCCCACCCCCCGCCCAAGCCCCACCTCCCCCTCCCCCAGCCCAGGCCCAGCCCCTCCCTGCAGCACCTGGCCCAGCCCCACCACCCCAGGCCCCCCCCGGGGGCAGGTGGCTGGACTGGGACACCAACGGGTGCCTGAACTTGCAGCACATTGGGGAGAGCATGCAGCGCCCCCTGGAGCTGTGCCAATGGGATGACCTGGAGGCTCTGCCCCCCGTTGGCAAGGAGTACCAGCAGGGCTACAAGCTGATCAATGACCGGCTGCCCAAGGTCAGACAGAGGCTGCACCGGGCTGCAGAGTACCGGCGGGGCATTGATGGTCGGGCCCGCAACAACGCATAGGCCCTAGTAGTTTCACACAGGCTGTCAGCCTTTACAAAGCATAATGCTGTTAGTTTTGATGAGGAGCCCAGTGGTCTGTCCCGGGAAAGTGCCACCGGTATGGGGTTTGCAGTCATCAAGGGTGCGACCGAGGATGCTACAACTTGTTTGTAGTAGCTGAGTGAGATTACCCACAGTCAAGCATGTTGTTCCTTGTTGAATGAGTTTTGTTTGGCTGGCTCGGGGTGGTATGTATCTGGGTTGACAGATGTAAGCAACATGTTGTTGAATAAACGACTGCCGCTCTCGCAAAGCGATGGTTTCGAGCTCTCGCTCCCGCCATACGAACAGCGCACTGTACGAGACATTCGCCGGTTCTCGTTACTCGATACACTGACTGTGTGAGACTGCCGGTTTCAATCCTAGGAAAATTGCGTTGTGAGTACACTTCAACATGTTGCTGTGGCTGCGTGGCTGGTGGTCGTGTAAATTTACATAAATACCATACGAAAGACGGGGGGTTGAGACGAAAAGACGTCGTAGACGACAGACGTTTTTTCGTCTGCAGCCGACGTCTTGTCACAGCCCTGCGTGTAATGCATAAGGATGGTGCCTTGGTACAACTTCGTGAAAGCTCGTTCATAAAAGTCCGCAGCGGTACTGGATGCTAAGCGTAGCTGCATAAGTAGGTGCGTAGCCTGTTTTGACAGCAACTCCCGCATGGCATGGCAACTATGAATGCCTTGTTGCACCAAGCTTGGTGTAGCTTGGTGTAGCATGAGGGCTGTGTGGTTCAGGAGTTGAACCAAGCTTGTGTTACACGCGAGAAGTTTTGCATGATGGGACCTACCTAAATGTTTTAAAAGGGATAGCACCTACCACAGGTACAAACCGGCAAGCTTCAGCGAATGCAAGCTAATTCTATGAGCGTTAGCAAGAAAAAGCATACACTTCTTCAGTTTGATAGACAGCATGGCATGCATCTATGCTCATGCATCAAAAAGCTGCACCCCCATAGTGAGGGTTGCAGGGCAATAAACCATATATGCAGATCTTGGCACAGATGAGCAACATGTTGGCAAACAAACCTGCCAACAGCAACACACTCTAGCACTAAGCGCAGAGCTCTCACAACAATATAGCACAATGCACAGCCACCCATACAGGTGCTCTGTGCATTGAATACCCCCCTCAGCATACAACTACTGCACCGACATAAGCTATCAGTCAGCACATCAGTCAGCACCGCCGTGGTAAGTAGGCCTCCACACAGCCCCACAGAGAAACACCACAGCACCCACTACCCAGCCCGCCCAGCCCCTCTGGCACTGACTGGCAGCCACATCAAGCATCTTGGGCAGGCATGGGCAGAGCCGCAATTTGAGAGTGTGGCAGATGTGCAAGCCCGCTGCTCCTTCACAGATCACGTCTGGTAATGGGTAGTTAGGGCAGGCCATGCAGCAGTGCAAGTCCCTGTGAGGGCCAGCGAGCCATGCGCGGTCAGGTAGCTGGCAGGCTGCTGGGGCCAGCTAGCAGGGGCTGAGGCTGCAAAGTGGTGGGAAGCCCCAGCCACCCCCCACTGAGCTGCCCTGGCTCGCTGCCGCAGTTGTGGTCAGGGTTCAAGTCCAGTGTGCTGGGGTCAGTGGTCAGGCCAAAACAGCACCTCCTGCAGTCAATGTCGTGTCTATACAAATACCCGTCTCGCCCACTCGGCAGGCCGTCCAGGATGGTCAGTTCGGGTCAAAGGTTATCTGTAGTCAAGAGTTGCCTGTTGCTCACATGGCTGAGCCAGTAGCCAGCTGGACGTGAGTCGAGCCACCTGCTTGTCGCTATCGCGAGGGATGCTGGCATGCGCCTCATCTCGACGAGCATATGTTGGTGGCGCCCGGCTGCAGCGGCGGAACGTTTGAGCGGAACTGGCCCATCCAGTTGCCGGTCGCGTCCCACTCGCACACCACCTGCGGCGCCAGCGCAAGCACTGCTCAGCAAGCTGCCTCTGAACCTTCTGATTGGCGAGGGGCAGAGTGGTTTCTTGTGCGCCATTACCCTACGTCACTCCTGTAGCTAGGTGAGACAACCCTCGTCGCTGCTGCATGTGGGCCACGACTCACCACAGGGCCTCCCCATCGGTTGCCTTGTGCATCCTGCGACCACCAAGAGCAGCAAGGGCCACACCAGGGTTTGAGCCCAGACCCAGCACAGCTTCTGCACCCAGAGCACGCCTAACTTCTCATCCTGGCCGGTCACAAGGTGCATGCAGTGCTAGCCCCCCAACCTCTAACATCACATTGCCATGGGGCCCAACAAGCAGCCAGCAAAGCAGACAGCAAATCAGTGTGTGGTGTTCCAGGTGCACTCAAGCTTGTGTGGCGTGTTGCATGCTCCTTGTCAACACAGGTGGTGAATATCTGCAGGCTGAGGTTCATAGAGCTGAGCTATGGTATGGCTCAGCTGCACCCATCTGCTCACTGCTGTGGCATGGAAGGAAAGACTGCTCACTCACCGTGCTGCCCATGGGGCAGTTGCCCACAGCACATCCCACTCTGGCTGTGGATCTCCACACAAGCCTACAGCAGTGCAGGGCAGGTGAGGGGCTGTGTGGGGGGCATGGCAACACGAGAAGCCTGTGAAGGGCAAGGCAGCAGGATGCTCAGACAGCTGCAGGCCTGCTGACCTGCGACAAGGTGTGAGTGTGACGCCTGGTCTATTCAGGCTTGCAGAGCGGGTGTGACCTCAGCAGCAGGGTGGGCAGGGAGGGTGGAAGGTCGAGAGCTAGGTGTGGCTGATGCTGCTCTGCCTGAGGCTGCAGAGCTGCACGATGTTGTGGCCTGAATGTGGGAGTGGCCTCACTGTGTGAAGTGGCCAGTGTTGGGCGCCCAGCGGGGGTTGGCATAACTGTAGATGCACAGCTCCTCATACCACTGATCGATCACCTGTGGGCAGCAGACAGACATGCAGGCGAGCAGGCTGTGTACCTGACAGCAAGGACCAGTGCTGCTGCGCTGAGCCAGATAGGGGTGCATGCAAGCACGTAGCAGCAGCAAGGTGGCGTTCCTGACCCGGCCTGCAAGCCCAAGACCCGCATCCATCCACTGCTACTTGCCGGCATGAGGCTGCCCAGGCCCAGCGTCTCCCCGTAGAATCCATTGCTGTGCTCAAAGTAGCAGTTGTCCGCCCATAGCTGCGCATACCTGCAGGTAATACAAGTCTCATCAGCAGGTCAGATGGGCCACTTCAAGTCGGTCGAAGGCTGACAACTGCTGTGCAGCTCGCTGTTGTGTAGAGCAGCACTGGCACTCACTGTGTCAAGGTGTTCGACCAGGTCAGTGGCGGTGAGCCGTGCCGTGCCCTCAGCTCATTGATCTTGGCCACTGCAGCCAGATGACGCCAGGGGCAAGGACAGCAGATGACGCAACTACCAGCAGCCGCAGTTGTGCTAGACGGTGTGCAGGGCTGCTTCCCTCCCATCATGAAGACACCCTACTGCTTCCAGCTCCTTCCACATACCCTGCCCTTGCCAGCCTTGCCTCTCCCACCACAGCCGCTGCCTTGCTGTGTACTCACATGCAGCAGCCATGCCAGAGTTGGGAGGCAAGCCACCCAAGGGTGCCACATGCACAGGCGGTGGGCTGGTCCTCGGGGGGGGTGGAGGCGACTTTGCCTTGGGTGAGGGTGGTGAGGGCGGCGAGGGTGGTGGCGGTGGAGAGGGTGGTGAGGGAGAAGGGGGTGGGAGAGGGCTTGGGGGAGGGGAAGGGGATGGGGGTGCTTGGTAGCAGAGGGCAGGAGGGCTGGGTGGCTGGGGCAGGCTGGCGGCTGAGTCCTCAAACAGAGGGAAGGGTGGGGGAGGAGGGGGAGGGGGCGGCCGGATGGATCCTCTCAGTGGGCGAGGGGGAGGAGGAGGCACCCTGGGTGGAGGGGGCTGGGGTGATGGAGAGGTGCAAGGCACCAAGACAGGGTCTGCCAGGGAAGAGGTCTCTGGCACAGGGCTGGGAGGTGAGTCACTGGCGATAGCGGGAGTAGGCACTGGTTCTGATAGTAAAGTCCTGCAGGCAATGAGCAAAGTTCAGCAGGGGCGGTCAGCAACCACCCCACAGCGCACTTCAGCTGAGCTGGCAGGTACAGCTGCGGCCAGCAGTACATCGTGACCCACCTTGCGGCACTCGAACCTAGCAGGCGTCCGGCACCTGCGCAGCGAAATCGGCAAGAAACCACCGTTTGTTTCGCCAAGGTGACTGGCGGGCTTCTCCGTGAAGAGCGTGCGACGCATCACTGTTGCTGAAGTCGTGAGTGCTGGGGTATACCATGGCTGTAACGAGTCCCCTCCGATATGTTTGAAGTTGCTACAGCTTCCACTCACCGGCAGCTATGTCACTGGAAGCGAGTAGCACAGCAAGCACCATCACCCAGCGCAACCAGCGTGCGGGCTGGAGCGGTACTGGCCTGAGGGCGGGATGCTGCACCATTTCTGGCGATCGAGGTGCTGGCTGCTTGGCCGCCTTGCTGCAGCTGCCGACTGTTCAGTTAGAAGACAACGAGCTCCGGGGCGGCTTGCTCTGGTGTACTGCTAGAATGCGGGTTTCTCGCTACTGCAGCACGGCCTGGCAAGCCGATCGAGCGCTGGATGGCTGGATTGACTTGTTTGGCGCGATGGGACGGAGGTACAGCAACTGCAACCAGGGCTGTGAAGACGACAAGACGAAAAGACGAGACCGTAGACGAACAGACGAAAGACGGATGTCTTTTCGTCTGCAGACGGCAACCGAACCGTCTGCCCCTTTTTTCGGCTGCATGCGACCAACATCTGGCATTTGCTAAGCTCCTTATATTCTTCCTATTTATATCTTTGTAAACTTGCAGCTGCTTTCACGATGCTACGAGGGCTATCCTCCGCTTCACATCTGATGCATGAGGTCAGATCTGGCCTAATATTGACAAGCCAGAGCTCGAGCAAATCTTGCAGCCCACGAGCTCCATGGCGGTCTCTGGACAATAGCACGTGTCCGGTACCGTCTCCACCTGACAACAACAATTCATGCAGAGTAAGTCTCCATGCAGAGATGCCATAAAACAATATGCAACAAGAACAAGATGCTACAAGACACATGGTTATACGTACAACGTGCGCTTACCTGGGTGCTTCCACGGGCATTATGCTTCCGTGGGCATGTGTTGCATCCACTGCCCAAATTGCTGCCACTCAGCCTCTGGCTGTGGCTCAGGTCTGCGCTCCAGGACCCTCTTGTTGAAGTAGATGGACCCCATACACCATACCGCCAGCGTGCTTTGAAAAGGGGATGAGCCTCTGCTAAGCCAAGCTTGGTGGTGTTCCTGCTCCTGCAGCTCTTGCAGCCGCCTCAGCCAAGACAAGTCAATAGGCACTGGGGTTCATGCGAGGTGCGGCTGCACGGAGAAGAGGGAGGTGTCTACAAACTGGGAGGGGGTGGTTGGCTGCACCAATGCAGCCAGGTCTTAATTGCTCACTGCGGCTCCCCCATGTCACAAGCGGCATCAACGTGCAGAGTTTAATGTGGGCCAGGGCCACCAGGTCTGCACAATGCAAGGGTGCACGCAGTCAAGCATGAAGGTCTCTTGGGACCCAACAACACACCATGTTAGGCAATGCTCAGCACCTTGCTTCTGAGACCAACCGTCAACGGTGATAGCCACAAAGGGCACAGCAGCCAGCCTGCTTGTCACTTCAGGCTTGACAGCTGCGTACTCCTCCAATAGCATGTGGCCGCTCATCTGCAGCATCATCAGGTCAAGAATATCATGTAAGCAGGCCTACAAGACGAGCACAACCAAAATGCAACAAACAAGAGGACAAAAGCCACCAAGTGGATACAATACAAGAAGACAACACCCACCAAATAGCGAGATGGCAACACAAACGATGGGTTCAAGGCCGCCACGAAGGCTTGGAACTCCACCACGGGTTGGGGCCGAACTGACTGTGGAAGAACGGTCTCTTAGAGCTCGATGCAGAGTTTAATGCGGACGATGGGCGCATGCCACCCGAAGTTGCACTTGTGCGGCAGAGGGCATCGAAGGCTGCTGCACCGTCGACTGCATCCGCCTACGCACGTTTAAGCCTGCGCCACGAGCCTGGCGGATCCATCGCATTGCTTGCACAACGCTCAGAGCCACGGGCCGCAAGCGGTCACAGGGGCGGGCACTAGTCACACATTGAAAGACGAAAGACAGAAAGACAGATTGACAGACGAAAGACGGGTGGTTGAGACGAAAAGACGACGTAGACGAAAGACGTCGTCTTTTCGTCTGCAGACGACGTCTTGTCACAGCCCTGACTGCAACGCCCCACCAGCATGGAGGATTCCGTAACCCACCAAAGTCAGGTGTTCCCAACTAACAGAAAATGACAGTAGTGTATTCACGCAAGGAACCAACTAAGGCTGGCAGTTCATCATCTGACGTTCTGGTTGGACAATTAAAAAGGCACAAACTTTGGCATGTAAAGAACTGAGCCCGCCCATGCCGCTGAGCCGCTGTACGCGATAGCTGCTCGCCGATACCAGCCATTTCGGCGCAGCGCAACCCTATCTTCCAGTATCCCCGCCCGCCCGGCACAGGTGCACCGCCCTGCGCAAGATTCGCTGTAAAAACTCTTAAGTAGTAGATAGTGGAAGCGCCGGTAGTTTTAGGCGCCCTAAAAACGCGAGGCCGAGGCGCTGGAGCGTAACAGCTCGAGGCCGAGTGTTTTTGGGGGCCTAAAACGCCCCGGGCGCTGCCACTATCTAATTTAGTTCCGTTTTTGGTGCGTTGTGGCTACATTCTGTGCGGCGAAGCCGCACTTCTGGAGCAACACATTGTTTTAGAGCGAAGGGCTGGGCGTGGTAGCACGCGGGATGGTCGCTAGTTTGAACCAGCTATGCACTTTTCTAAAATGGCCCGCGTCCCGCGTTTTTAAGAGCATAATAGGCAACTAAGTGTCTTAAACAGCAGGCTATTAACTATTATAACGCATGAAAACGGAACTAAAGACCAGTTAGAACTTATCAGGGGATCTGCCAATGGCGGGGGTGACGAGCTGCGGCCCTTTTCTTTTTTAGAGAGAGAGATATTACAGGAGAAAGGAAAAAAGAAAGACTAGACCAAGACTCAAGCAGACTACCCCATCCCTTCCTAAAAAGATGACCAAACCCCACTCAGGCAAATTAGTAACAGCATTTTTGAGATTCACGGCCTGAGAGTCAGGCTAGACAAGCAAGCCAAAAAAGGCTCATTTTTCGGACGGACCTAACTAACTCGATACACCGCCTTACGATGTAAGATTGGCACGCCTTGACGCAGCGCCGCGCACGTCAGCATCGGCTCAGAGGAACAGGCCTATGGTGATCGGCTGGTCCGCGACCCCGTCCAATGTTCGGGGGCCCCGACCAGCACACAACGCTAGCAGCGCTCCATCGCTCTTATTTGCGCCCTAAAGTATGTGTGTTGTTGCGGCGATGTCTTCGGCGATGTCCAGGTGCCTACTGGGTGTCGACAGTGTGTGCTACATGCTGCTTGCTAGAGGCTTGTCTCATGGCCGGGTTGAGGGGGTACGCCGTGAGGCTTTGGACCTGAAACTTCTTCAGCCGCTAGCTGTACCACACACTCACACCCTGGCACTGACTTGACCTCAACATGCATCAGATCGGTCAATGGCGAGTGGTGGTGAGGGACACACTGCCAAAAGATCTAACTGTATGCCAAACGTACCAAACGCCTTGCAATGCACACCAGGGGAACCGCATTGGATACATGCACAAAAGTGTACTGTGGAGGAAGCGGAATGACATGTCTGCTGGTACTAAATCCGGAAAAACATGAAAATCCTCTGGAAAACGCGTCGCACATGGCCATGCCAAGGACGTTTTGCCCGAAATGATGGCCTTTCCGCCAGCCTCAACTGTACACATTGGTAGCAAAGACTCCTATGCTGCCGTCGGAGTCGTCGATGGACCTTTCGGTCGATGCCAGCCGCACTTAGATGGTTTTGAGCCATGACCAGGCGCTCGAAGCGAAGCCTAGCCGGGTCCGCGAAAATGGCTGCGCTTGTATCCACTGGCCGTGCTCCATGGACCCGCACTGCTAACTACCTCGCTAAACAAGCCCAGGCAAGGCAGCCCAGCCTAGCCCAGCCCAGCCATTGTGCCCTTCCCCATACCGATGCATGTGTATTGCATTGTTGCCTTCAGACGCTGAATGATACCAAACAACGGCTACAAGAGGTGCAGGAAGAGAATGCACGGGAGAAGCAAGACTGGCAGCAGCAAGAACTGGACTGGCAGCAGCAGCACCATGACTTGCAACACCGGCAGCAGGACTGGCAGCAGCAGCACCAGGACTGGCAGCAGCGGCAGCAGGACTGGCAGCAGCAGCAGCAGCTGTTGGAGAAGCAGCTCCATGACCTTCTGCAGCAGGCTGACATCCATGCCCACATCATTGTTGTCTCTGCTGCAAATGAGCTGGCACGATTGAAGGTATGGCCAGCCATAATTAGCCTCGTCCCTGCCATCCAGCCAACCTTGCATTTTATCCTTCACCCCCATTGATTGTGCAGGAACAACTCAATGTAGCCCAAGCTCGATTGGCTCACCAAGCCTCGGGTGCTGAGCAGCTGCAGCAGTCAGTGGTGAGGCTTACAGCGGCAGTGTGCGCTGCAGATGCCCGTGCTGTTGCAGCCGAGGCCTCGTCTATAGGGGCCGCTGCTGTAGCGGCAGATGCCAGCTCTGATGCCCATGCATCAGCAACATTGCTGGAGCAGGAGCGACAGGTGAACGCAGCCTTGCTTGAGGAGACAGAGCTGCTGCACCAGCATGTAGCCATTGCTGATGCAGCAACCATGGCAGCCATGGCAGACGCAGAGGACAAGGGCGTCCGGCTGAGGGCATGCATGGCAGACTCCAAGCAGTTGCAAAAAGAGTGTAGTAATCTGATGAAGCGAGTGGCAAGGAGAGACCAGGCCTTACAGGAGCTGCGTGCAGCCCAAACAGCCCAAACAGCTACTGCACAGGAGCAAGAGCAGCCCCCGGCTGCCGCCAGCAACTGTGAGCATCCTTGCAGCCGCCCGC